>MQVO02000068.1:0-78135 GCA_001986395.2 Irpex lacteus
ACCTAACCTAACCTAACCTAACCTAAACCTAACCTAACCTAACCTAACCTAACCTAACCTAACCTAACCTAACCTAACCCTAACCTAACCTAACCTAATGGGAGACGGTGACTTGCGTTGAGTCCCAAATGCAACTCCGCGCTCATGCGTGCGATCAATTTACAAACACGTCGAGCTCTGAGGTAACGGGGCCGGGGACATCGAGGTGCGATTATCTCCCTTCGCCTTTCTCATCCACTACAAAGACGCAAGCGGTGTAATCCTTTTTAGTCAACCTGTCCGTCGATATATAGACTCGCTCACTTTCACCTCGAGCAACTTTCTCCAACTCCCTCCTCAGCAACGATGTCGTCCGCCACCGCGGGTAACCTTGGTACTCGTGTAGTTGTCTACACAAACAACTTCGCGATCAAGACTCTGCCAAGAATTACATATTACCAATACGATTGTAAGTAGCTCAGATGTCTATAGCATCATACCATCAATCGACTCACGCGGTCTTCACTGCATTCTTCAGTAGTGGGTAAGTACATGGATTGTCAATCTCGGATCTGGCTCACGGAGGCCCTTCATTCACTTGTCTGCTGCAGTCGTAGCACACCAAGTTGATGGAAGTCCTTCTAAGGTCGTGCCGCCTGGCCCGAAGTGTAGAGAGATCATCGAGCGTATGCAAGATACGCATATCGCCGTCTTCACTCCGCGAGCCATCTCTGATGGGGGCAAGTTACTTTACTGGAGTCAACGTATTGAGAGGAAGCAGGTACGTCTGACTTGATTACTACGCATCGTGTATTATGTCTGCTACATATGTAACCTGGCTGATTGCTGCTTCCAGTTTGATGTCAATTTGGCCAAAAATCCGAACTCGAAGTTTGGAAAGTTCAGTGTTCAGGTCACCCCAGTTCAAGTAATCGAAGTAGTTTTCACGGCACGGTCAAGTTCGATGTTGCTTTGTCAGGGCGATATCTTGGCTGATGACATCTAGCATACCTCATAAACACTACCAAACAACTCGACTCTTTGATCACGCATCGCAACACGTCGCGGAGCCGTTGCCAAAGACACAATCCTTCTTAGCCTAGCAATGCCTAGCCTACCCCATAACCTCTTGACCAATGAGCTTCAACGTGTTGATGCGAAGGAGCTACTCAAGCCTTGCAGAGTAAAAGCAGAAAATTTGTATCAGGATGAGGTGAATTCTTGCTCTATCTGGCAACTCTGTCCTTCCTCGCGGGGGATGCACCGATCGCGTGATCCTGCACATGCCGGATGAAAGGATCAAAGGCGGGAAGAACCGGTGCTCTACCTGGCAACTCTGTCCTCCCTCGCGGAAGATGCGCGGATCGCGTGCTCATCTTGGCTGATAACATCTAGCATACCTCATAAACACTACCAAACAACTCGACTCTGTGATCACGCATCGCAACACGTCGCGGAGCCGTTGCCAAAGACACAATCCTTCTTAGCCTAGCAATGCCTAGCCTACCCCATAACCTCTTGACCAATGAGCTTCAACGTGTTGATGCGAAGGAGCTACTCAAGCCTTGCAGAGTAAAAGCAGAAAATTTGTATCAGGATGAGGTGAATTCTTGCTCTATCTGGCAACTCTGTCCTTCCTCGCGGGGGATGCACCGATCGCGTGATCCTGCACATGCCGGATGAAAGGATCAAAGGCGGGAAGAACCGGTGCTCTACCTGGCAACTCTGTCCTCCCTCGCGGAAGATGCGCGGATCGCGTGCTCATCTTGGCTGATAACATCTAGCATACCTCATAAACACTACCAAACAACTCGACTCTGTGATCACGCATCACAACACGTCGCGGAGCCGTTGCCAAAGACACAATCCTTCTTAGCCTAGCAATGCCTAGCCTATCCCATAACCCGTTGCCAAAGACACAATCCTTCTTAGCCTAGCAATGCCTAGCCTATCCCATAACCTAACCTAACGTTATAGGAACCTCGGTTGACACGTGTGTTTGGGCGCTAATTACAAGCTCAAGGTCACCTGAACCCCAAGCCCAACTGAATCCTATGTACTCTTTTCTATAGCATAGTACAACGAGAACTTATGGTACAGACAAGCTTGGGAATGGAGAAGATGACTTTTTGACCAGACATCCCAACACGTCGCGGAGCCGTTGCCAAAGACACAATCCTTCTCAGCCTGGCAATGTCTAGCCTACCCCATAACTCAGCTCCGTGCGCAACAGCACAGAGGCGTTGAAAGGCATGGCTTCTCATGTTGAGAAGTTGCTTGAGGAGATGTCAGTGTGGCATAGGGATTGGATCCGGAGGCAGGAGTGCCCCTGCAGTTCAGTGTGAGGAAGAAATAGAGATGGGTTCGCTCTGACTCCTTGCTCAATTTTCGTGTGTTTTGTTTTGTTGTGCAATGTCTTCTAATAACAATCTGTTGTTTGGTCCTGATAACACTCAGTGCTGAGTACTAGTGAGTGTGCTTCGGTGTTGACGACTTGGAGACCGTGGAGATGCCGTTCTATGTGGTATCCATGCGCAATGGTAGTTTTCACGGCACGGTCAAGTTCGATGTTGCTTCGTCAGGGCGATATCTTGGCTGATGACATCTAGCATACCTCATAAACACTACCAAACAACTCGACTCTTTGACCACGCATCGCAACACATCGCGGAGCTGTTGCCAAAGACACAATCCTTCTTAGCCTAGCAATGCCTAGCCTACCCCATAACCTAACCTAACCTAAAGTGCGACAAAAGTGCGACCATATGCCACAGAGTGCGACAAAAGTGCGACCAAGTGCGACAAAAAGTGCGACAAGGTGCGACAAAAGTGCGACCATATGCCACAGAGTGCGACAAAAGTGCGACCAAGTGCGACAAAAAGTGCGACAAAAGTGCGACCAAAAGTGCGACAGCGACAACGTATATTAGCTTATATGCGCATGAGTATAATCTTAGGTGCGACAAAAGTGCGACCATATGCCACAGAGTGCGACAAAAGTGCGACCAAGTGCGACAAAAAGTGCGACAAGGTGCGACAAAAGTGCGACCATATGCCACAGAGTGCGACAAAAGTGCGACCAAGTGCGACAAAAAGTGCGACAAAAGTGCGACCAAAAGTGCGACAGCGACGACGTATATTAGCTTATATGCGCGTGAGTATAATCTTAGGGTCTAAGACTCCAGCATCCGGTCGCTACTCGCCATTACTGCATGATACAATGTAACGATGAGCTCAAGCAGTGGTTGCACCAACCATCAAGACCTAGTGTTGTGAATCACAGTGTCTTGCATGTTGGCCACCTCGGACGACAAATACCGACACCAAGGTTGCAGGTTATGAGGTAGGCCAGGCATTGCCAGGCTACTCTTCTACTCTTCTTGCACTGAATAATATGCCCTCATTATTGTGTCTGGTGTTTGGAAGAGTCTTGGTAATGATGACGATGATGTCAATCCAAATATAGCAATAACAATGCTGAACATAGTGACAACAATGGTGACAACAGCAGTGACAACGACAACGACAGTGACAAACGGTGACAACAATAGTGACAACAGCAGTGACAACGACAACACCAACAATATCACAAATCAAGTGTAGTGACAATGATAATAACAGTGACAATTTTGAAAGTAATAAACACAACGACTACAACAATGACCACAACGCTAGTGACAACAGTCAACCAATATTATAATAGTAATGAACAGTCTCAAGAGAATAACAATATAGAGAATGCAATGGATGTGGTAAGCAATGAGAGATGCCATATGGGAGTGTGTCTTGCCCATATATGGGTGCGTCTGGTTTATGTAAGCAGACCAGACGCAATAATGAGGGCATATTATTCAGTGCAAGAAGAGTAGCTTATAAGTTCATGAGTATTATATTAGGAACCACAGTTGATACATGTGTTTGAGTACTGATTGTCACTTCAAGATCATCTGAACTTCAAACTCAACTGAATTCTACGTACTCTTCTACAGCATTGCAATCTTATCTACACGGCTTATCTTATCCGTTGTACAGTTCAGATAAGAAATGTGCTTAGATAACATCTTGACATTCTGAATATTACATAATCATTCTGTTGGAAACAGTGCCAGCTCACAAATAATAAATTGAATGTGGCACCATTATTTGTGGTACCACTATTTAAATTTATTGTGACTGACCTGCCCTAAATCAAGTGGTCTGTGCACAATTCCTGAATCTATATAAACTCTCACTGAGCATGCTCTCATCTCTCATCATGTTTCCCAAGTTGTGACTGAGCTAGCACACCACATAAGCCACCTTAGTCATTCACAGCCTTACACTATTCTTTACCAATCATCTACTCTGAAGTTCCTATTTTATATTAGTCATCCATCAAGGTTAGTTGCTATCTGTCTTGAACTCTCTCTCTGCTCACATCTCTATCTCTATTCAAAGCTCCTATCTCTGTGACTATTTTTGAGCAAGTGAATATGACAGAAGTCAATGTCAATGTACCAGTGAGTTTTGACAGAACAACAAAAGCACACCACTGACATCATTTCATCTGAAGCTTAACAAACCTGCTCCAGTTTGTCTGTGTATTACTCATGGCAACGTCAATGTCACAATCAATGTGAACATTGCAGGCACACATACTGGGCTGCAGGTCCATGTGAACAAGTCTGTTGAGGTTGTCATGGCTGAGCCAGAGCCTGAAGATGTAGAGATGACAGACAGCACAGCCAATAATTAGAATGAGGTAAATGCTTCAGCTATTACCCTACACAATGTTCAGTGACAGAGGTTTATAGTAAATCTAGGTTCGTGCACTAGGTAGAATGACTCTGGTCAACAATAGCAGAGATAGTGATGTTAGCTTGCAATAACTTACAGTTTCGTCAATACAACTTAATATTTTTTATCACAAACTATCGGAATTTCCATCCACATGCTGTCATGCACAAGCACACCACAGCCGGCTGAGCCGACCATCTCGAGCAGCTGCACTTGAGCAGACAGGAATTCTGACTCAGCTCTGCTCGAGACCTCAAAGGAACGCCGAGCGCCCGGCGCACTCGAGAGATCGAGACCCAGGTGCAGTATAGCCGGCTAAGCCGGCCATCTTGCAACTTGAGCAGCTGTGCACGAGATTGGCGGAATTTCCGGCAGCGCAACCACTGGGCGAGCGAGCGAGCTTGGAAGTCGCGCGTACTCGCAGGTGCCATATCGCCGGCTAAGCCGGCCACCTCCGTCTCTCGTCTCGTCTAGCATCGAGAGGGCCATGCGGGGTACGCGAGCTAGTAGTGTAGTTTCATTCAAATATAGCAAGTATATACAACATTATTAATACAGCGACATACCATTACGAATACCCCATACAAATCGAGCGTATGGCTTGCCAGATGGCCTCGCTCCGTCATCTCACCGCGTGTCGCGCGTCGCGCATCCAACGCACATGGTACGCGTCCGCCATATTCGCGCGCACTCGCTCAGACTCGCCCACAATCGAGCAGCTGACACGCGTGACGGCCAGAGAACCCGTCTGCTGGACTTCGGATAGAGCAGGCGTAAGCGTAGGTGACGGCGCGCGCTGCGAGCGACCTGTCGATAGCGAAGTAGTTCACTACGGCCAGGGAATAGACGTCTAAAGCGGACGCGGAGCCGTCGTGCGCTGAATACGTTAGCGCAACGAGGGTGGATGAACGGAGCTCTATTGAGAAGACTGGGCAGACCGTGTTCTCGCTCTTCCAGACAACAACCAAGCTGATGGAGAATGCAAGGAGGGGGATGGACGAGAGTGTGCGCAAGAGGGTGAATAAGACGGGGTGCGAGAGGCAACAAGTGCGGCGGCGAGACAGCGAGACGATTGGATAGAATCACATCGGCTGGTCCTAGGATGCTAGCCAACGCCGCTGTGCCAAGATGCAACAATGCGAGAGAGTGGACAATGCATCTGACGGAATGGTAGGGGGCACGAAGACAACTTGAATGGACGGTGTGGAGATGGGAGAGTATAGCAGGACGCAAGAAGGGACGGAGAGAGCAGGGGAACGCGACGTGAATGAGAAGGTACTACTTACTAGGCATCAACGATGACCTCTCCTCTCTGCGACCTCACACCTGTACCTCCTATCCGCGTGCTTGTCGATGAAGGTTTGAGGATGACGGACTGTAACCAGTTGGAGGATGATTGTTGGAGGGGACGAAGAAGAGGAGGATCGGGGTGGTGTAACAGCGGCTCTAGGACTGTGAAGGCGAGACGACGTCGGGCGAGCGGGTGAATAGTCGAGATCGAGGCGGTTGGCCATGGTTGCGAAGGTGGGTTGTGTCGTGCTGTGTCGCCGCTGTTTGTCTTCAGAGGGACAAGAACATCGTATGAGAGGGAGGTCGTCGTCGTGGATAGAACAGCGCGCAGCCTGAAGCACAAGATGTTGAACGAGATGGAGTTCTTGCTCGTGGTGTGTGTACTGAGAAGACTTGCTCGTTCATCCTGGACATAGAAAGTAATCGTATTAGCTGACAGACATAGGACACACCCGGAGCGTACGTACCTTCGACCGTTAACTTCAGAGTACTCATCGTTAGCCTTTATCGTCTCCTCCGTCGCGTCCTACTTCACTGAGGCTGGAGTTACGTCGAGAGGTCCAAAACCAAGTCGAGGACGTTGAGGGCACGGCGTCGCGACAAGCGAGGAGGTAGTGGTAAATTGTAGTAGGAGGCCAGCGAAACGAGGAGAGGAGAATCTTGCGTCGCCGCAAGCGCGTCGAGTCGTAGTGGCGTTCAGGTGGTCTCAAATCCGAAGTTGCCCATGTGCCCGACGGGTCGTTCCAGTCAACGAGAGAAGACGTTGTGTTCGTGGTAGTAGGACGGTGAGATGTACGGCGCCTATCGAATAAGCCTGGTACGGAATATAGACGACCGAGAATGGTGAAGCATCATCGATGAGGTCGGAGTAGAGGTGGGTTGATGGTGGACGGGTGGAGGAAGAATGAACGCAACGACGACGGCGTTGATGCACGGACGTTGTCGAAGCGTTTGTTCACGCTACCGCCGTCGTCGTTGCCATTCGTCTTGTTGCTGCTGCTAGGTCAGGCGGTGTCGAGGGGGTAGTTAGGCGGGTTGTGTGCTGTCATGTCCTCACGGTACGTCGAGTTTGTTGTTACTGGTGCCCAAGCTATCTTCCGGCGAACCATGTGCTTGACCTCGTCTCATTGTCGTTGTAGTGAGAGCGGGGAGAATGTCTGTGCGAGCTGAGTGTCAGTCACTGAGTAATGTTATGTTAGAACGAGGTCGTTGTGACATACCGGTACCGTTTTCAGGGGAGTTGGTGAAGCCTGTGGGCAGAAAGCGTCGACGAGATCAAAGACTCCAGTGGGTGGGTTGCGTTGGATGGATGTGCCTGAGAGTACCTGAGAGCGAGTGATTTCGAGAACACTGAGCGTGTTTTGTCCATGGACGAGATCGCCTCGCCCGATCTGTATACTATGCACTGGTACTTATCGCTTCTCGCCACGACGACCATGTCTTCCTCTGAAGAAGCTCAACCTCTCGACGCTCACATGTTCCACTTCCTCGTCCACCCATCACAAGAACAGGAGCACCACCGCCCACGCTGATCATGACGATGAGGACGAACCCGCATACGATCATTCAGAAGACAGAGACACGACCTCTCAACATACTATCCACTCACTTGGAAGTCAACACCAGCGACGTACACGACATTGAAGCATCCGCTATAACCCCCCTGACGCTAATACGACAGGGCCTGGCAAGTACGAACTGGGACTCGCGCACGTACACGGTGGACACCGACTTTAGCTCAGACCATGACGCGGACGACCGGAGTTTGTTCATGCAGAGATTGGAGGACTCAGCACAAGATAATACCCTCAAAGCTCGCAGCGACGCCGACTGTGTCGACAGTACTAGTATCTATCAGCGGTCCGCGACCATACCTATCCTTACTTCGGCCGTTCGCAGGCTAGGAAAGCCACCAAAGGACCTGGCCGGATAAGCCGGCCACCTCTATCCTACGACGAGACACTAGCTACGCGAATACATAACCGCAATGTAAAGTGATCGGCTATGCCGGCCATCTCTGTTCTTAGTGCGTAGGCTGACACAATCGCATCTGAGTACACACATTATGATTATCGCTACAAGAAAGTACACATTAGTACAGGGTATAACAAGACGACAGCGATACGACTATTTACAACCATGGGTATAAGCACGCGAGGTATCGAAAGCGAATTAGCGAGTAGACGACGACAGTAAGTTAAGATCAAGACAACGTGACGTGAGACGAGAACAATGGCGACAGTGATATAAAGATGCAATAAGTAAGCAAATGCAAAGAAGTCCATATCAAGTCCGCGAATGGCTTCATTAGCGATACCAAAAGTCCAGTCGAATGTCCTACGGCAATGGAAATGAGAACGATAGCTCAGAAACGGGCGAGAGAGGCGATAGAACTGGCGCAGACGACGGCTGCTGATGAGGTGGTAGCGGCGAAGGAAGGGGTAAGACGGGTGAATCGGGCAGTGGGCAAGTGTCTTCCGACGTGACGAATGACAGGTTCGAGCTTGACGACTCGGAGAACGTCGATTGCACGAATTGAGAATGAAGGTAAGGTGATGGTCCTGGGGGCGGCGGTGGAGGACTACGTGTGCGACGTTGCTGTCAGTATGCGAAGAAACAAAAAAGCGATACATGACGTACCTGTATGGGGGAGGCGGACTACGGCAGTCCTCGAGCGAACTCCGCAAGAACGATGCGCCACGTCCTCTCGTCCGTCGGCTCGACGGCGGTGAACTACTAACCGAGGGTGATGCAGCAACACTTCCCTCATGCAATGCCGTCGAATGACTGAGATCGCTCGCACTTCCCACCGTCACAGAAGCGTCCTCGCCAACCACGCTCAGGCTCTCCTCACTCTCAGCCAACCTACTCCTCTCCTCGTTCTCCCTTCTCCTCTCCCCGTCCCTCCTCAGCGCATTCCTGCCAGGCAAGACGGACACCGCCCTCTCGATGGGCAACCTCATAAACGGATCCACCTCAGGCGTCAACACCCTCCCAATCTCCCTCGCATCCTGCTCCGTTTCATCCCCTTTCTCGTCCATACAGCTTGTCCTCGACATCCCCGACGCACCGAGCCCCAGACCCATCCCTAAGGCGAGCGAGAGTTCACTACGGTTCCTGGAGGCATATAGACGAGAGGTGTAGCTTGCGCGTTTACCCAGTCTAGGGGGGCTCGAGGGGGTACCGGGTTGAGTACTGGGCCCAGCATACGAGGACGGAGCGAGATAAGGTGATGACTGCTGCTGGTAGCCATGACCGTACTGATAGTACATCCCAGACCCTGGAGTCCTAGGCGTGGCCAACAGCTCACTCGACTCGTTCGTCGACCGCGTGAACGTCGTATTGTTGCTCATGTAGCTTCTCGTCGACTTTGCATGAGGGCTCGTGTGTGGTGATAGCGGCGGTGGATGAATCCTCACGTGTACGGGCGGAGACGTTGACGTCGAAGGAGTAAACGGTGAAGTCGATGTCGAAGGAGTAAAAGGAGAGGTCGACGTGGAAGGAGTAAACGGCGAAGCCGACGTCGAAGCAGCGAACGGCGACGCAGTCGGCGTAGGCTCAAACGACGACGAGGGCGAAGGAGGCATAGCCGAAAGCGTGACGTTCAGCTTGCTCCTCGAGAACGAGTTCTGCTTGAGCGACCATAGCGAGGGCATATGCGGAACCGACGGGACGAACGACGAGATTCGTTCCTTGAGTGTTTTCGTCGAGCGTGCACTGGACTGCCAATACCAACGACACACGCGTCAACATCGCCCATTTGAACGCACGAGACGAAATGAGAACGTACCGTGGTACACCCGCTAGCAGCGCTCCCCCTCCTCTCAAACACATACCCCGGCACCTGCAACTCCTCCTCCACTAAATCCTCCTCTCTCTCCTCCCTCGGCGGCGGCACAGGCGCAGGCCTAGGATTGACATACGGACTTGGGCACCTCTCGCCCAACTCACCCTCCAAGAACTCGATGCCCAGGCCGAGACTGTACACTCCCGCACGGTCATCTTCAACTTCGTCGTCTGCAGTTCGTAAGGTCGTCGACGCGTCGCCACCACCTCCGAATTTGTAGGATCCCATATCCGAGTGTGCGTGTGTATGGCCGTTGAGAGGCTCGTACGAATGCTGATGCGAGAAGTAGTTCGCCCTAATCGTGTTCAGCGGTGGAAGACGCGTGTGTATGCGGATGCGCGGAGGTGTCGACGGTCCCACTCCACCGTTCGCCTGACTTCCTGAATTTGCCTCTCCCAACACAGGCCTGATCATAGCCTTCACCCTCGCATCCTCTCGACTGTCCACTCTTCTTGCGAACTTGAGGCGTCTTGCTATCTCCTTAGGTAGAGGAGGGACAGCATTATCCGGGGAATGTGGAGAAGGCGGGGAGAAGCTGGATCGGAGGGGAGTGATAGAGGCGTCGGATGTGCTTCTTCGTCGTCTGGCGGTCCTTTGGATGGTGCTGGCCGTTGGTGTCTCGTGGCGAGGGGACTGAGAGTAAGTAGCTGTCAACGCGTATGAGACAGAGCAGTACGTCAGTCATCGTCGTATATTCGCCGGGGGAGAGGGTAGATTGCACTGAGATCACTTACACGACGGAGATTCATGCACCATCGACGCATCCGACGCACTCCTCCGCCTCACTTCCCGCACACCGAGCCTCTGAGACCTCTCCGCCTCCGTACGTTCATTCGCGTAGTCTCTACACACGAGTTCACCTGCCAATACACACATCAACACATTATATTTTTGAGCTGCATGTATGCGATGAACTCACCATGACCCCGAGAAAACGAAACTCTCGGTACGAAAGACGGCTCGAGAAACGCGACGGACGCGTCGATAGCGCCTCGGCGAGTTCTCCCCATCGTGCTAGACTCTGCATTTGCCAAGGGAGAGCGTGAATCTACAAGATAAAATGCATACACGCATAAGTATCCATCGTGCGGAATGCGTTGAACCGTTAGACTTACGTTCAGGCGACTCCGGCGGGGTGACCATCCCACTCCCTTGCCCCTCATCCTCCTGTCCATGATCCTTACTCAACAAAACATCAAGCGGCACACTATCACTATGCGTCCTCCTCACTCCCACCTTCTTCCTCTCTCCCCCTTCCCTCTCTTCCCCAATCCTCCCATATCCACCACCTCCACGTCCATATACATGCACACCCTGCCACCCACCCCCACCCCCAACCCCACGTCTACCCTTCATCTCGCCCAGAACCTGGCCCATACCCAGTCCGTGCCCCGAATCGCGACTCCACTCGCGCTCGTGGACGTGTTGTGCGAGGCCCATCTGTACGAGTCTCCTACTGAGCTCTCTCTCTCTCTCTTTCTCTTTTTCCTTATCCTCAGGCGTCGCATTCACATCACCGTCTTTATGGTGAAGATGGGTACGCGCACCCAGACCCTTGGACGTAGACGGAACCGGAAGAGCCTTAGGAGAAGTGGCGTACCTTCCGGGTTTGATGTTCCGCGGAGGCGAAACAGGAGTGAGCGGCGTTAAAAGCGGCGGGCAGGGGAAGCACAGCGACGTCGTTGAAGCCGACGCGTGCACGTGTGGGAAATGGTCGTGTGGGTGGATGGGAGAGATAGGCGAGGAGAAGACTGCGTCTATTTCGTTTGGAGGAACGTGGGGAGTGAGAGGGGCGACGCGTGGAGGGAAGGAGTAGTTTTCGTCGAAGGGGGATTGGTGGTGGCTGTCGTGAACGCGCGCCGGTGGGTGTGTGGGGTCGACGACGTCCTTCGTAGGCTCGTATGACGCGGTTTCAAGGCTGATTTTGCGAGGTTTGGAGGAGGAAGGGTGCGCGGCGCGAAGCAGCAAGTGCGACGCACGCGTCTTCAAAGTCTTAAAGAACCCTCCACCTCCACTCCCTTTCGCATTCGACTCATTCATCGCAACAGTCGCACCAGAAAAACCACTCGTCGTGGGAGGAGGAGACAAGGACGCGAACTGGGGGAGGAGGACAGAGTCGGGGTCAAGCGAGCTGTCGAGGCGCCTGCGAATAAGGAGAGTGGGCGAGGGAGAAGGCGCCGAGAATTGCATGGTCGATGTGGGTGCGAAGGACGCTGAGCTGCGTTCGCGTAGGTGGCCTGTCCGTCGTCGTGTGTTGTTGTTGTAGCGTGATTGGGGAGAGACGGGGCTGCTGGATGCATCTTCGTCTGAGGAGGAGGGAGGAGTGGGATCCCTGTCGTCGGTTGGGTGGGGGTGGTGTTCGTCGTCGGAAGGATCGTCCGAGGGCTCGGTAGAAGCGAGGGAGTGTGGGTTGGCTACGGGAGATGCGAGGTGGAGGGGGTGGGCGGGGGTGTTGAATGCGTCGGTTACGAGTTGGTGGAAGTCGTCGAGGGAGAAGGCGGGGTGGTCTACGATGTACGGCGACATGACATTAAAACGGGTAGACGTCGAGGGAGACGTTGAGCAGAAGGAGCGAGATGGTCGTTAGTGAGAGAGGAGGAGATGGTCGCTGTTGTCGACTCGGTGGCCATCTCTCGTAGAAAAACAAACATACGCCTAGTTGGCTGGGTGCTCGCGAATCGTGTCCTGAAAACGGTTAATGAATGTCAATCAGACTCAATCTATGCGATTAATTTGCTTACTGTCAAACTCTATGGTTCTTCCGCTCACGTCATAACCTAAAGCGGTAGTAGACTTGCTTCACCTTCGCGGACCTAGCGATTGTTAATTCCGAGTTGGGCGGGATAAGTCTGTCCCGGGGACTTGGTGGCATTGTCTGAGCGTAAAGTAGAGTGAAATGTGCAAGCGTACCAGGTCATATACTTTCTGCAGTCAAAGTATCAGGACAACGTACATACATAACGCGTACTTACTTGCAACTTGTCCATCTCGTTAGAAACGCGTTAGCAGACAGGCAGTTGGATTGACACTTTATAGACGAAGACGCATAGATACAGACCGGAGGACAACTCACCGGTATATAGAGTGTACGCCACTTCGAAAACACAATCACGACGAGATGTTTATAGCAGTTCAAGCACTCTCGTCCTCGTGGACGGAAGCAAAGAAGCTGTCCTTCGCTCAGACGCCCAACTGTCGCCGAAAAGGGCAATACGCGCATCACGTGGCGCACGCGTTTGTTTAGCGCCGTGATGGACAGAACGTGCGCCCCGCCTCGCGTCGGTCCCTCAGGCTCCTTCCGCCTTCTTCTTTCCTTTCACGACGGACGTCGACATCACCGACATCGATGTCCAGAGCAACACGCTCACAGCAGGCAACCCTCGCTCACTTTAACTTCCTCCCCAAGTCGTCATCCAAGAATAGCAGCCTAAGCGATGCGTCTGAGAACTCGCGTGCGTCGAGGGATAGCGGAGAGCAGGACGGTCTGAGTGGTGTAGGAGAGGAGGGGACACGCGTAGAGGGTGGTGAGGCTGCTGAGGGAGGGAATGGTAAACACCCGAAGAGGCCGTCGCCGTTCCAGGACGATATGGCCGTCTCGGATGCAGACGAGCGAGTGGCGAAGCGGCTCAAGAGCACCCACCCGTCTTCAGTCTCAGGCTCAGTGGACTCTTCCTTCGCCAGCGAGCCACCTTCCTCCATTCTATCCACCACAACCAACTCCTCCCTTCTGTCCGAGCCTCTCTCGCCTACAACACAAGCCCAGACACGGCCGTTGGATATCTTCCCTCGCCCCCAGGTAGGAAGTTCAAATGCGACGATATTGGACTTGACTCGCGTCCCTCCCTCGCCTTCAAAAGGAAAAGGAAAGGAGAAGCTGCGGTATACGTCTCTTGATCCTGAAGACTCTGGGTCTGCTAGCACTCCGAGGGTAAAGGCGAAGACGAGATCGCTGTCGGAGGATGGAGATGGAATGGCTATGGATGGTATCCCGCCTTTAAATATTAACGTCCAAAGTCCAATGACTCCCCGCCCTCGCCCTCCCTCTTACGAAGACAACTCCCTTGGTGTATCAGCACTATCGACGTCCCCACTTACACCGCTCCCTCCCACACCGCTTCCTCCCCCGCATACACTCGCTGCTAACAGTGCTAGTATCCATAATGAACGCGCTTCTTACGAGGAGATGTTCGTCGCTGTGAAGTCACGCGATGGCGATAGGGATGCTGCTCGAGATCACGAAGATGGAGACTCCTCAGGTGCTCGTACACCCCGCTCCAAAACCCCTACTCCCACCACTTCCTCACATGCACTATCAAACGGTGCAAGTACGAGCACATCTCGAATCCCCCACTCCAAATCTCAATCCCAACCTCGCCCGCCATCTCAACCGCCATCTCAAACACTACCCCCGTCCCGATCATCAACAGCCCTAGTAGCCGTAACAGCCAAACGAGGGATCGTAAACCGTATGAAGCCCAAAGTCCCTTCCGGGTCGACTCCGACTTCTTCTGGTGCGACCCCTTCTTCTGGTGCGATCCCTGCAACGTCCGCGCGTGGGAGGAGTGACTCAACGAGTACTGTCGGTGCTGGTGCTGGGAGGCCGAGGTCGAAGACTCCTGCACGGACTGGTACAGGGACGAGTGTAAGTGCTCCCAAGACTCCTGGACGCAAGGACCGCGAGGAGGGTCTGGGTTCGAGTTTGAAGACTCCTGGACGGAAGGAACGAGAACGAGAAGACGGCTCTGGACGCAAGGAACGAGAACGAGAAGAGGGATGGAAGACACCCGGTCGATCTACTTTGACGGTAGAGGCGAGGACGCCAGGGCGTGAACGTGGGCGGTCGGAGGTCCCTGTTCCTATCTCGAAGACACCTGGCCGCACGACCTCAACGACAGCAGATGGATCGAAGACCCCCAGCCGCCCTACGACGGCAGGAGGTGGATCGAAGACTCCAAGCCACCGTGGCCGATCCGAGCTCCCAGTCCCCGTCCCTATCCCAGTCGCGGTGCAAGCGTCGAACCTGAAGACACCAGGGCGAGGACGCACGGAGGTTTCGCAGTCTAGAGTTCCGAGACCTAAGACTCCTTCTGTTTCTACGAGGTCGCAGTCGAGGCCGAGGGGTGAGAGGGGTGATGGAGGACATACGAGGCAGGCGAGTGTTAGTGCGAGTGCGGTTGTTGGTGGTGGAGTGCCGAAAACGCCTCGTGCGAGTTCGATCCCGAGGGCTAAGACTCCTAGGGTTTCTGAGGCGAAGGCTATAGTAGAGCCTAGTACGGTAGCAGCAGATTCGCGACGGATGGAAGAAGCAGCTCAGAGTACTGTTCCAGGTGAGTTGAATCTCTTTTACGTGGTTGTATGGGCTGAATAGATTGTTTTATAACGCGTACAGTACATACCAAATCACCGGCACTTGCCCCTGAGACCAACGATATCGCAAAGACAGCTGAGGAGCCGCAATCTACGCCTATAACTGTCGATGCCGACGGGAAAGGGAACGAGAATGCTAAAGAGAAGGAGCAGGAGAAAGAGAAAGAGGATAAGAATGAGGGCGAGACGAAGAAACCACCACCATCCCGAAAGCGTTCTGCCTCAGTTGCGCCCGAAGGACCTGGAGGTGTGCGCATGACGCGCTCTGCGTCGTTGAGGCAGCAGGAGACGAAGAAGCAGATGGATCTGAAGGGTACTGGGAAGGGTAAGGAGAGGGATGAGAAGTTGAAGGCTTCTACGAGTGGGAGCGGGAGTGGGGGTAATGGTGCGTTGCATCCTATGCTATCTCTGCTCTATCTATCTCTGCGCGTTGATCTAACGTTCTAAAAGGGCATCTAGCGAGCTCGTCTACAGCTGTACCCAAAACACCCATCGTGCGCGGTCGGTCGTCTACCATCTCACATACGCATACTCGCCCCACACCCACACTCAACACATCCACCACGTCAAACTCCTCGTCATCAAAAATCAACACCTTCTTCACTTCTTCGTCGTCGAAACCGCGGCCGCCGGCGTCGACGGCTACGTCTCGACCCTCGATGACACATTCGGTTTCCCTTCCACCCTCGACACCAAACCGACCGCCTAATAGCACGAGCAGCATACCTTCAGGAAGCGGGGGAGGAGGAGGAGGGGCGCTGTCGACGTTATCTCTGGCACTTGAGAAGCTGAACATGCCCCCTCCGAGTCGGCCGAGTACGAGTCTCGGTTTTACTGAGAAAGGCAAGGGGGCTGCGAGGGATAGTGATAGTGATGACGGGGGAGGGTCTGAGAGGATGGACGTTGATGTGGATGGTAGGAGTGGCAAGAGGAAGAGAACGAAGGATGATTCATCTATAGGAACTGGGACTGGGATGGGGAAGGTGAAGCAGAGAGTGCAGGCTATCAATGGAAGCGGGAGTGAACCGCCGTATAGGCGTGCGACGACCGTTGGGCCTACGAGTATAGGACAGGGAGGAGAGAAGAGGCAGTCGACGTTGATGTTGCCGCCTCCTGTCCCGAGAGCTACTCCTGGCGCGTCGACTTCCACTTCTACTTCAAACCCGCATTCCAACTCCAACTCCAACTCACATTTGAACTCGAACTCGAACTCGAACTCGACGAACACAACGGTGAACGGCGAGACGAAGAAACCGATAACGGCTCATAACGGGACCATCGCTGGGAAAGGACGAGGCGGAACAGTATTCGGGAGCAAGATCGGTGCACGAGGGATATTCGGCGTCGCAGCTTTGCCTTCTTCCATGCAACCATCTCGAGCTGGGAGCATGAACGGATTGGGAAGAGGAGGGAGAGTCGTGCAGAGGGCGAGTAAGGCGTCGAGTTTGCCTGTGGTTGAGGGGAGTCCTGTTAAGGGCGAGCGAGATGGAGATGGGGATGTCAGGATGAGCGGCGCAGACGACGACGAGGATGATGGGAAGGTCGGACAGACTGACGAGACTAACCCGTTCGCTCCTGGCCCGTCGACGTCAAGACCCGCTACCCCTACTACTCAAGACACAGCAATGGACGGCGTCGTACCTCTTCGGGACTCTACCGACGACAATATCACTACTCCCACCGCGCCTTCGAACGGTGAAAAGGAGAAGTCGTCTGGAGGAGGATGGAGAAGCCACGCGAGACGGGCGTCGCAGGCGCACCAGCTGCTCTCCCAGTCGATCTTGTCGTTACCGCAGACGCCTCCGAGGAAGAAGGCGCCTGGGACGGAGGGGAAGGGGAAGGGCAAGGAACGCGCGACGACAGTGGATGGCGATTCGCCTTCGTCTTCTTCTCAGTCGCAGAGTCGCAGTAAGGAGATGGGTGGGCTTGGGATTGGAGCGAGGGTGTCTGCCAGACGGGCTGCTAGTAGCGGCGGCGGCGGTGGTGGTAGTCTGACGTCTCCTCCCAGTACACAGAAGAAGGGTGAGAAGGAGAAGGACAGAGAGAGGGGGAAGTCGAGTACGCCGAGTGGCAGTGGGAAGCCGAAGACGTTGAAGATATTGAGGCATTGTAATGTGTTTGTGGATGTGAGGACGGATGATGGGGACGATGCGGGGTCGTTGTTTGTGGAGATGTTGACTGGGTTGGGTGCACGGGTGAGTGTTGTGTTTGTTTGTTTGACGAGTGAGGCGTGGCTGAGATGGGGTTGTAGGTGCTGGGGCGTGTTGGGCAGTCGTGTACGCATATTGTGTACAAGAATGGGTTGATGAGCACGTTGACGCGGTACCGGTACGTGTTACGATCACCTACAATAACTCAAACGCTAACAACTACTTCTCAGGATGCTCAATAACCCGAAACCTGCAGTTGTAGGGATCGGGTGGGTCGTCGAGTGCGTGGAGAAACGGGCGCGGGTAGAAGAGACCAACTTTCTGATCGACATCGAGCTGGCGAGTATCGCAGGGTCGAACAAGGTGCGTTCCTAACTATCTATACTCGAACGCGTTTGCTCACGTGAGAGTCACTTGTGTATGCAGCGACGACGATCGATGTTGCCGAAGCACTTGTTGGATTCGCCAGAGCGTCGGCCTCCCGGTGTTGGACCAGAAGAAGGGCCTGGGCCGGTCGGTGGTGAGGTGGCTTCTTCCCGTGCGTGTTTCTGTCTCTGTGTGTTAGTCCGATTGGGACTCCGGTGCTAACGACCTGTTTACTTAGCGTCGTCGGTGGAACACTCGTTGGACAGTTTGCCCCCGCTCGAGCGTGCGCGAAGACGACAGAGTCAGTTGTTCGGTCGATGAGCAATGTGCAGAATGTAGAGTACATAATGTTGTTGTATAATGAATGCATGAGTTCGATGGAATCGAGGCAGCTAATCTGACAGGCCCTGGACGGTATCTATTAGAGTACAGACGCCGTAGATCCGGACCGATGAGTGAGATGGGTGTACTTAAGGGACCTGAAAGTCGAGGGCCCTAGATTCTCGAGGCTGCCCCCCTGCATACACGATCGCCTCGACACGACTGCTCAGTGCGCCGTCTACCTAACATTCCTCTCATGAGTCGCGTGGTGTGGACGAACAGTCAGTCGCTGTTTTCGACACGGTGCGTTCGGACGTTCTAGGCTCCCCATCACCAGCCCTCGTGCTCTGCTCTATACACACTGCACTTACGCACTCACGTACTCACTCACTCACTCACTGCACTCTGACACCAGCCCGCGGAGCATCTTCATGGGCTACCCCGACTCAATGTCAATGTCAATGCCATGGTCCCCGCTCTCCCCTTTCACCAAACCAACAGGCATCTCCAAGCTCCCACAAGAGCTCATCGATCTCATCCTCGACAACCTCGCGCGGGACGCCGTCGCCCTGCGCTCGTGCTCCTTCGTCTGTCGGTCGTGGCTCAAACAGTGCAGGCACCACCTGTTCGGTCTCTTGCGCGTGCGCGACACGCAAGTGCAGACGTCCCTGCGCTCCCGACCCGTCCTCACCGACCGATTCCAGGCGTTCTCCACATTCATCACGACGGTCGCGAGTCCGGGGTTCTGCGCGAAGGTGCATACGTTATGTCTACTGGGGAACGAAGAGAGACATGAACGACAAACCCCAGAGTCGTTCATCAGTGCGCACATGCTCGCTGCGATACTGGGCCAGCTGCCTCGCGTGCGGATTCTTGAACTCAATCGCGTGAGCTTTAGCCCTCTTGCCGCTGAACACCACTCCTCTCCCATCTCGCTTCCTCTGGGCAAGATCAAACTCGACGTCCTATCCCTAGGCCGAATCAGCCTGGAAGAGCACACCCCAGACGGGCTCTTCTCCGTCCTCGGGCTCTTCTCCACTCTAGGCATGCTCCGCGTCTCATACCTCGAAACCCCCCGTACCCTCCCCTCCCCCTCCGAACTGCAACGTTTCCTCGAACGCTTCCAAGTGAAACGGTTCTCGCTGAAGGGACACTCGTCGATGATGCCTGCGCCGTCGAGGACGATGCCGTATATGATGAATGTGCTGCTGAATTCGAATTCGGTGAGGGGGCTCGAGAGCGTGGAGATTAAGTGTTGTACGATGGACCAGATTGCTGCGCTTGGACGGCTTGTGAGGGAGACGGGGGAGTGTTTGGGGAGCGTGGCGGTGGATATCTCGGATATTGCCAAAGGGTCGAATGGTGCGTCTCGCGTCCCCATATCTCGTTTTATCTATCTCACTTTTAAATCCTCCCTCTCAACTCATATCGCTAGACTTCCAAGGCGTAGTAGACAGCCTAAGCCTCCGCACCTGCACCGGCCTCCGGCACCTCCGCATCCAAGTCTTCCCAAACGAAGAAGACCCCGCCTCGCATCTCTGGCTACGCGCGTCGCATTTCCTCGTGGCGTTACTAGCGAGTGCGAGCCCTATGTTGCGGACGCTGACGATCGTGCTGCAGTACCACGATGTGTTGTTGAAGAACTGCAGTATGGCGGATTGGGAGGCGTTGAGGGGGATTGGCGGGGGGAGTAGTGGGACGATCGGGGGGAGCTCAAGCACCCACGCGAGTGGGACTACTAACGGTAGTGGGAGCTTTGGAGGTGTGGGTAGAGGGAAGGGGACGGGAGGAGGAGGAGCAGGGACGGGCTGGCGACGGTTCCCACATCTGGAGGCGGTGGTGTTTGCGCTTATGCCGCGGTGCTCGGACCAGACGGTTGAGTATGAGGCGAAGCACCATATTGTGATGCAGTTGCCGGAGTTGGCGAGGGAGGGGGTGTTGAAGTTTACTACTACGGTGCGTCTTGTCTCGTCTTTTGTGGTCAAGCTGTTGGTGGTGTGGTGTGATTTTGTGGGTATTGGGCTGACGATTCTTTGATTCGTTTGTAGGGATTTTGGGAGGATCGAGAGACTGTTATTGCTGATTGTCGGAAACGAAAGTTGATTTGAAGAAGAACCTGAAGACGTGACCCCCACGGACGGATTCGACCCGACCACATACCCTCACTGATTTACTGCCAATCTCCACGCATATATTCACTTGCATATCTTCTTGCATATTCCATTCTAACCCCTACACACCTCTCTAGCCATACCACACCACACGACTACACCGACTCACCGACTCATCTCACAAGCCAAAACTGCGTCTACTAGTAGTATACATAGCTCTCAGACCTGTTGTTGTTTGTATGCAAGCGCATTGCACATGTATTGTACCGTGACGCTCGAGACGACTTGAATGTAGCTGTATGTAGCTGTAGCTGCTAGCTGAAAGAACGGAACGGAGTGGGAGAATGAAGCAGAACGAGTATTTGATACCCCCTCTTCGCGTGAGTGTGTTCGGATGCTCTCGATCATACAGCTGCAGTGCCCATCGTTGTGAGCATCTGTGCGTAGACGCGGTCACGGGGTGGCCACGCCATACCGGTCCGTTCATTACGCAGTGTTGTAAGTACGGGTCGCACTATTCCATCCTCCCTACATCCATGGGTGAAGCAGCGCGAGTCTACGCCGAGGAGCTCGCCAAGTTCAATTTCGGCCATGCATTATGGTGGCCAGAGCCCACGAAGGACCCAAACGGTCGCGACCACGACATCGAGATCGGTGACGTTGGCTACATTGACGGAGACGGCGCCTTCCACGTCTTGTTCAACGTTACTCACGACACTGACCATCCTCTCTGTGCGGGCCACTTTCTCGATGGTGTCTTTGAGCCTCTGAGATATGATAGTAACTGTGTCGAGACGACGGAACGCTTTCTCATCCCGGAGAGTCCTGTTTGTGGATCCACCGTCACTGAACACCAGGTCTCTGCACAACTCGAGCCGTGCGTATACTCATCTATATGTCCTTTCACCGTATGACTGAACTCTCATTAGGGACAGCCTCGTATACAATGTCGGAGGGAACTTGTCCCTCCAGTTCAAATGCCGCGCCGAACAAGGCGCATACCTACTCCTCCGTGACGACGCGACAAGAACCGTCGTCCAACGGCAAGAGCTGCAATTCATCAAATACATCCGTCAGTATCACTCAAGCTGGTATCTATACGCTCGGGACGTGCTAGGTATAGTCTGCAAACCGGAAGACATCATCCTCGTGCGCGGCTTCGTCAAAACGTCTGCCTGGACGGTAGCTGCGTTCCTCGGAGATAACAACCAGAGTCGCGAAGTTACGCTGAACGGGCAAGTAGGACCTACAGTAAGCGTTGGATGTGAGTATACCTCTCATCGGTATTCGACAAGCTCTCCGATCCAGCGGAGCGGACCTGCCCATCGTTTGCTTTCAAGAACGGAGAACGGTGTTCGTCTGGGGTTACCGTCACTGTCGACCTCTGGCTCTGAGCAGCCGCAGAAGGACCAGTGCGTCTTTCTGGATTATTTCAAAGTCCTGTATCGTGCGGATCTCGACAGAGACAGAGACGCAACGGAGGACGACGATTTATCTCAACTACAATCCGAATACGATGTAGAAGTTGAGAGAGAATGTGACGCGCCAAGTGTGAGTGATTATGCTGTTCTGACTGACGGACGAGCTTATCGCTACGCCGAACATCAGCCCCGCAGTCCGCTCGACATTGTGTTAGAATATATCCTAGAGGTACGTTCTTTATTGTCTACGCTCTCACAACTACTACTTACGCTTATACCTACTTCGGGACTTGAGAATTGTAGTTCTCAGACGCAGATATAGCAATAGCGAGCTACGATGATCTGGCAAACTTTACTCTGGTATGTAGTATCACATATCGTATACTTAGTGCGTAATAGGCATAGTTGCTAACTGTGCGCAGGACGATCGGTGGCCTGTGACGTTTCGAGACGTGTTACGGGTTGAGTTGCCAAGGATTGTAGTTGACGAGTCAGGTGGGTTTACTTTGGATGGTATTTGTTGGATGGATGCTTACGGTGGTAAATAACAGTTGGCAGGCTGGCTACCGCATGCACGTCTGGTGGACAACTACATTCATAAGAACCTGACCGTGTAGCGTAGCTCCCTTCGCACTAATCATCCCCCACCTCGCCCACGACACCACAACTCTTCAACCCTGCTCCCTCGTCTCCCACTTATTCAGCACCCCCTGCTACCACCACCTCTACACTCTCTTCTGCATCCCCGACAGCCGACGAGTCTAGTCGAACGTGCGAAGAGAGGCGCAAACAAGGTGAGCTAGCGTTTGACTCAGACATATGCATGTCTCTTATACCACCCACACTCACTTGCAGTAATTACTCATTAATACTCATTACCAATTATCGAACCAACGGCCAGGCAGTCCGCGTCCGACCTCGTGCTTACTCCCGGCCAAGCACAGGATAGACGGGGTTTCTGAGCGTCGCACCCCTGTCACTGCACGGTGGCCTCCAAAATACTAATGCATCGCTGATCCGGAGCTGTCACCGAGTCTCGAGCAGTAGAGGGTCATAATGACTTACGATTCGAAGAACACTGCGATAAATCGATGGTGTTCGTTTGTACTACGGCACCTTTGATGACGTCCTCTCCCTTAGCCACCCATTAACCTATGTCATTATCCAAAGAAGCGTAGGGAATCTTCAGACGAGAGGATATGATATAGGCTGATACGGCCTGGTGAGTTTACGAGTCGTATATGTACCTCTCAGACTCACTACCTGTTGTTTGCACGCACCTCTTAATCACCACGCAACCACGTCAACTTCAGATCTGATTGTGTTCCCTTGAAGGGACGCTCGGAGATGGTGCATATGCCGTCGTACAAGCTGAGCGTCCCCCTCGGTCACCACTTAGTGAGGACCGTCTTTAGGAGGCTTGGGGGTCGGAGGTAGTGCAATGTTTTTGCAGAGATTGTCCTCTGTGCACGGTACGTTATCAGGACTTTCCAGCCGCCTCTCCAAGCTTGCTGATAGTAATTGGTATCTCCTAAGGGTGTTGTTTGTGGACTAGTCGAATAAGCTCGACTTGCATCCTCGACGACATACAGGGCTTAGAGGCGTGGCGCGGGACTGGGATACTCGAACGAATCACCATCGAATTCCTGGCTGAGCGTCTTTCACCTCCTCTCTCGCCTCCTCTCAGTTGAGTTGGTTGTCGACTTGGAAAGCCCTCGTCGTGAGCAATTCAGATCTCTTTGTCCGTCAGCGTCATTCGTGCTCCAGACAGCCTCCGACAACAACGAGCTAGCTAAAGAAAGCCGATTATGATGCTGTTCCTCTCGAAGGTGCATGTGTGCTTGGTGGCACTGGCATACTCATACGCGCTTGTTTGGATCGTCTGATCCTCCCGCGACGCACTCACTCAGATTTCAGACTTGTACGCATCCGTCCCGTATCACCAACACTCATTTGATTACTTATTATCAATTAATATTATCGAACCAACAGCCAGACAGTTCGAACTCGTACTTACTATCCACCAAGCACCTCCCTTGCTGCACTCTACGCCGACGCCGACCAAGCACGATATGACAGGGATTTCCAAGCACTAGCATCCCTCTCACTACACCTCAAGCCTCAACCACTCAAGCTTCGACTCAGATACCCCGTGGTCGTTCCTAATCCGGGCCATACTATCGAACGGCGGAGGGAGACGATAAGAGCGCCGACTCACGAGAGTGCGTCGTGCTCTTTCGTTACTGCCCAAGCCTTGGTCGTCCTCTTGCCCAGTCACTTATAGACTCCACGACCCGACCCGGTGCTCACGGTCATTCAGGCTGTTACTGTCGAACGGTCACGGTCTCTGTCAAACGACGTAGAGTGACGCCTCATAAGAAGTGAGAGGGCTCCAATAGACTAGTATTTGCTTGTGTGTCTTTGTCGCTGCGCTTCCTTCGACATTTGCTCACTCAACCGCGTTCGAAAGAAGGACTTTGCATGAGAGAATACGGTATACTTATGAGTACTTACAGTCTTACACCGCGGATGACGTTGGTGTGAGTATCTCGTTCCGGCCGAGTCACAACGTTTCAGCATTGATGTTTATCGACTATAAGCAGTGTATGAACTACGAGCCAACGAAAAGACCAAAAGTGAAGCGACAGCGCAACCGATGAGGAGATAGCGCAGTGTATGTTCGTCAGTGTAGCTGTTGTTTGTGAAAGTTGGTGGGATGAGCCAACGTACAGAAGTAGAAGGATCGTATAACAAAAGTGACGTCCATGAAGATGCTCTCCTAGTCATCAACACTTGCAAGGGGCTCATCTGTATCGTATTCCTTGATGGTGGTATCCCAATCTTCCCAAAACGACTGGGATTTAGCCTTATCACGAGATCCATTAGTGTAAAGACATTGCAAGCAGGCACTTCAAAAGGAATATACCTTCGTAGTGACACTCAGTAAATCATCTAGCTCCAACTCATCCTCGAGTAGAGACCTCGGCCAGTCGATTGTGGCCGCGAAGAGCACTGGTTGTTCTACCGGCAACACGAATACCACCTTTGTTAAATGCGTGAACCTCTGCCATCCCGCATCGCTAATACACCTGAGAGCCTCCCAGTCTACATAGTAGTAGTTGGAGCAGAAGAAATAGATTTCTGGCAACTCGATGATGATGTCAGTGAGGGTGGGCGATACATTGGAGAGCAGTGCTGCGAGGAGGCGGGAAGCGCGGGGCCAATCATCCGATACTGAACCTTCCTCGTCCGGGAATATTTGTATTCGGAGCTTGAGCAGACCAGTGCACACCTCCAAACCGAGACTATCGGCGACAGCTGTGTGATCTATAGATGAATCATTAGTTATGGACGCTTGGGGGAGAAGGAAGTACTAGAGACTCGGAGCCTAATTGACATACCCTCCGTGCCTTTGGCAATGTTTGTAAGATCGATTGCGATGCTCCGCAGATGATCACCTGTCTGTCTTAACAGACGTCCCAGAGCATGTAGCTGCTCCATGTAAGAGCAGTTGATCTCCACGCTCTGCAGTGCATTGACCGAGC
Source organism: Irpex lacteus (assembly GCA_001986395.2). Taxonomy (NCBI): domain Eukaryota; kingdom Fungi; phylum Basidiomycota; class Agaricomycetes; order Polyporales; family Irpicaceae; genus Irpex; species Irpex lacteus. The sequence goes on from MQVO02000068.1 coordinate 25,174, forward strand.
TCGACCCGAGCAGGACATACGTCACGTATAGCGTCGTATACGACATAATCGTTTTGACCCGGTGGTCTTTCAACGATAACCGATGGACCTGTAAATCTTCCAGGAATAGCTTGAGGTCGGCGGGCGAAGGAGCTTTCCACGAGGTCTCGAAAGAGTCTATACGAAGCATACCAATGGTTGAGAATAGCCCGAGAACAGCCAACACACCATACGGAGGGCGATCTTCCATGTGAGTGGAGCTAATGGTAAGCACATCGAGCTTCCTCTTGCCACCGCGTAGAGAGACAGGGCGGCAGTGATTTCCAGATTCGAAAGGTGTGATATTGACGTGGTCAAGTTCGAGGATGCGAATATTAGGGAGTTCGTCGATGACGAAGCCTAGCACGTGGGCAGGGATAGACGATTCCGCGCCGTCCTCCTCGCCCATTTTCCCCAGCAGACGAAGCTCTCGAATGACAGAGCTAAGCAAGGGGCGACCCGCAATAAACTCGCCAAGTTTTCGCACACGAGAGTGCAGATTATCGTTGAAATAGCCTGGGCTGTCGCGGATGCAAATTGAATTGAAGAGGTAACGTCGAGATTGATCGCGAAAGGAACGACACACGAGCGAGCATGCGCGGAGAGTCTTCAAATCACCGGCGAGATCATGGAAGATGAGTTTCATGATCTTAGGTGAAAGTGGATTTGTTGCGAAAGATAAGTGTGGTGGCATGATGCGGGTCATTTTACCTTTGGATTGATGCGTTGGATCTGACGATGGTGGTATGGCATGGATGAAGCTGGAGTTATGTACTTGTTGCGGCGCAATATGGCCGCGATCCCCCGAACGCGATTGCGATTGCCCTTGCGACGATACTCGAGAGGAGGAAGTGGATGATAGCTTATTGGATACTGATAGAGGCCCTGCTGTAGCATTCATCGAGACTAGAAGAATATATTTGTCAAACCCCTCTATACCCAGACCTTACAGACGAATTCACGCACCAGTGGGAGCTACAATATCGAGCATTCCAACTATTGCAATAGAGTTAATAAAGAGTCGTGGAGAGTATATCGCGCTCGTGTGGCTCACCTGACTCCTCGTTGACTGCGATACGCGGCAAGGATCTCCCTAAAAAGTCGCGAAAAGTTTTCGGCCATTGGTCATCCTGAGACATATCAGACCACAGCTCGTACAATACACGACAAAACATACCAGAGCGAAGCTCTCCAAATCATTATAGCTTGCTACGGCCATATCCGCGTTAGAATACTATGTGTCTTAATGAGAAAAGAACACCTATCAGTGCGAGCGGCATAAGTACCTCCAGAATATATTCTAGAAGAATGTCAATTGGATTGCGAGGCTAACATATAGCGTAGTGATGAGCTCCTCGGCTGTCTACGATGGAGGGAGCAGTCACTCACGTTGGGAGCGTTGCATTCTCTCCTAACTTCTACGTCATATCCGGAATCCGCCAGCATGGGTGGACCATCGCCCTCCGTTCCGTCTCTGTAAAAATCCGGTGGATCGGCGGCGGCAACTATCGTCTTGAGGAACTTCGCACGGTACATGACTTTGAAGTAATTTAGAAAGACACACTGGTCCTTTTGCGGCAGCTCAGCGCCAGATCTAGAGGCCGATGATAACGGTATAGGGAGGCGGTTTTCCGTTCTTGAAAGCAGACGGTGTGCAGGGCCGCTCCGCTGGTGCATCGGAGAGGTGGTCGTATTCTCGAGAGAAGCATAGCCACAACCAACAGTTATCGTGGGCCCTAATCGGCCATGCAGCGTAACTTCGCGGCTCTGGCTGCTACCTCCGAGAAACGCAGCAACCGTCCAAGCTGAGGTTTTGATGAAGCCGCGCACAAGGATGACGTCCTCAGGTTTACAGGCTATACCCAGCACTTCCTTCGCATAAAGGAACCAGTTCGAGTGATACTGCCGCATGTGTTTGATGAATCGCAGCTCTTCCTTTTGGACGACCGTTTTCGTTGCATCGTCCCAGAGCATCAAGAACGCGCCTTGTTCGCTGTGGCACTTGAACTGAAACGATAAGTCTCCCCCGACATCAGATACGGGGCTATTACTAGCGATAGGTAAGTTACCGGAGAAGTTTTAATATGGAAGCAAGATACGTACGCTGCAAGCTGAGCAGAAATTTTGTGTTCGGTGATAGTGGAACCGCAAACGGGATATTCTGGGGTGCGGAAGCGCTCCTTTGTCTCGACGGAGTTGCTGTCATACTTCAAGGGCGTAAAAATGTTACTGAGAGCACGACTCGCACTGAGAGCATGATCTGGGTCGTGGGTAACATTGAAGAATACGTGGAAGGCGCCGTCGCCATCAATAAAGCCAACATCACCGATCTCGATATTGTGGTCTTCGCCCCTGGGATCTTTTGTATGTTCTGGCCACCACAACGCATGACCAAATTTGAATTTGGCGAGCTCTTGAGCGAAAACCCTAGCTTCTTCGCCCATCGTTGCGAGCCTGGAGAGGGAGGAAGGGAGGAAGGGGACACAAAAGCCAGGTAATGGGAGAGATGAATCGTGTCCTCGATTTTGCCTGCATTTGCGCTCCGCATTTCCACATATCTGATTGATGGAAGGGCTGTCAATTATTGTCCCGGGGAGTGCCCTGTGACTTGCGTACGCACTATATAGACAGCCATCTCCCTTAGATGTCGTTATAACGCCCATTCGACGGGCAGGAGGACAGCCTCAGCAAAGTATTCCTTGGGCTGTGCCACAGGTCTAGCTCCTCTATCAGTGCATATGACGAAAGTAGACTCTACTCATACCATCACTTGCACACGCACCGTGCTCGACTTCTTGTTGAGTCCATAAGATCGCCAGTTCTATACGTATACACCCGTTTTGTTCAATTAGCGCTTGAGAATAACGTCAGAACGTACGTCAAACTCATACGCAGGGTAATCGCAGCATATACGGGGCATCAACAGAAGCTCCGAAGTTCCTCGATGTAACCTTATGACCCTCCCTGAACTCAGCAAGGCCACGAATACCCATGCTATGGAAATTATCCCGTGAGGCTCGTGGTGGGGCGCGCGGTGTCATGGAAAGTTTTTGCAGCCAACCGAGAAAGCAAGGTGAGATTGTCAGCTGAGCAGGCCACAGGAGTACCTGGAAATGGATCAGATCGATCAAAAGATGGTCATACAGCGAGATAGGCAGTACGTCGAATCTGTGCTTACTTTTCTGCAGCTCTGAGAGTGCTCGTATACCTGCAATCGTAAAGTAGTGATGGGCGTAGAGTGCAGCAACGTGAAGGGAGCAGCGCAAAGAATCAGTCCATTCCCGAGGCTTGTGGCTTACAATGTGTTGTGTCTTACGGGAATGTGCACGAGTACGGATCCTCTGGTTACTGGTTCGCCGAATAACCATTTGTTCTGCCAGGTGATAATGAGTAAGGAGCTGAGTGTTGTAATACAAGAAAGGCTCGGATGCTCACCTTGGTTGCACGGTTCTGCGTACGTTCGACTCGGACTATGTAGGCCCACTGACCCACCTACTCACCGAATCATCACAACCGCGTCCCGTAGCTCTCAGACCTTCCCATTTGTTGTTTGTATGCACGTACGCAAGTTGCACAGGCATCTGTATTGTGCCGTGGCGCTCGAGTGTGAACGATGCAGCTGTAAGCTCAGGGCCCTTTGAAGGTAGGGAATGCAGGCAGTGTAAACTTGCTCATGATGCCAGGCGACGAGGGTAAGTCTAAGTGAGCGACGATATCAGCCAAACGAGCGTATACTAAGATGATGGTAGGCTCGGGATACTTTGGATACTTGATCGGCACCATCTCCTGCGCACGCTAGAAAGGCCACAAGGCCACGAGTACTTCCCTGTGCGGAGGATTAGAACACTGTATAAAGATTACGATTAGTAATATGTACCCACCGAGAAACAAGATTGCGTTTGTCTGGTTGTCGACGCTGGAGGGTGTTTGAAGCACGAACGATACATACCAATCGTTCGCGATAAGAGTCTTCAGGTCGGTGCCTCAGTAGACTTGGAGCTGCAGCTGACCTTGAATGTGCGAACTTGGATCATGAGGATATCGCCACACCACTGCAGGATCCGCCGATGCCAGCAGTAGACGGGATGATAGCTCTTCGACCGTCTACCCACCCAGCGTGGTATCCTTCCGAGTCAAAGCAGCGAGCAATTCGTCCTTCTCCGAACCACTCGACTCACGACGGGTTTGTAAATCTTGATCCCATCTACCACGCCGTCCTACACATCCACGACTTAGTATTCCTTTCCACAACCTACTTGAATAAACATGAGCACTCACGTGAAGAGTGATATCTTTATTCCTCACACGCAACAAATCCGAGCCCGCCTCGAGCTCAGGCAACTCCCCCGCCTTCTTCTCCCTATACGGCAGACTAGAAACGGTGGGGATGACAGAGAGCGTAGATGCTGGCTGACTTGCTTGTGGGGGGTAAGTCCAAGGCTGAGTGGTGAGGAATGAGTGTGTGCGTCGCGGCAAATACAACATACTACGTAAGCCAAAAAAGGGCATACAAAATTTAGTACGCCTCGGATGGTTCATCTATACCATCGCACACGTACACCAGAAAGCCATTCCTTGACTGCACGGATGGATGAGAACGCTGCATGAACGTCGGTGATATATACGTACCAGGGATTCAGGAGAGGGCTTCGTTCGGGTATGTGCGTGGACGTGAACTTGGAGGGTAGCTTGCAATGTGCCGAATGGCTGTAGGTGATTTCGAGTTATATAAATCAAGCTTAACTGGCAGGAGGACTAGTGCTTACCGATGCGTTCCACATGCGACCAAGACTGCCTACGCTTTCCGGAGGAACAGCATCAGACTCGGTTTCCTTTGGATAGCTCGTTGTAAACGACGGAGGGTGTCTGGAGCACGAGCGACACCCACAGATAGAGAAACCTGAATTGTTTGCGATGAGAGCCTCCCAAGTTGATTGATATACGTTGATACCCCAGTCAATTTAGAGAACGCGAGAGAGGAGATGAGAGGCGCAAAGCCAGGAATTCGATGGTGACTGGATCTTCTTCGTTGGGGAGATTGAAGTCTTCGTTTTCCCTCGAGTATCCCAGTCCTGCGCCGCGCATCCAAGCACACGATGTGCATGTCGTCGAGAATCCGAGTCGAGCCTATTTGAATAATCTACAAAAACATCCGTAGCGAATGCCAATCAATACGAGCAAGCGTGAAGAGGCGACTGAAAAGTCCTATCAGCGATAACGTACCGTTCATAGAGGGCAAGGTCTGCAAAATCATCGTACTACCTTCGACTCTCAAGCTCTCTAAAGTCGGAACAAATGTTATGATTGAGATGCTTAGGAGGGCGGGGAGTTTCGATAAGCATACCAAGGGTGATAAGTATTCCGACGAGCGAAGAACACTTGAACCCGTCGACAGAGCGGTCTGGGATCTAAGGGGTTGATTGATACGGGCTAGCAAGTCTACGAGTAGTATACGTACCTCTTAGAATTGCCACCTGTTGTTCGCATGTATCTCCGTATTGTACCGCGATGCTTGAGTCTGGTTGAAGAGAAGGAAGGAATGGGAGAATTCGAGTCAAGTTAGTGATTTCGTAGTGTCAAAGAATACTGAGTACTGGAGTATAGACTGAATGATGGGGATGTCGGTCAGGATAGAGTGTAGTAGGTTGTATTGTAGTCCGTTCCCATACTCAGGTTCGGTCTGTCTGGCTATTGATTCGACGAACGCTCCTCGTTCTGCCAGACAATAATGAGTAGGGAAATGGGTGTGGTGGTAGAAGGAAGACTCAGGTAAGCTCACCTTGTTTGAATATGTCTTTGCATGTACGACTACACCCACCGACCCACCGACTCACCTTCCAAGCCGAAACCGCGTCCCGAGTATATGTAGCTCTCAGACGTTCCCATTCGTTGTTTGCATGCACGTAGATTGCACAGGCATCTGTAGCGTGCCGTGACGCACGATGTAGCTGTAGCGGCTAGGACGAAGGAACGCGGGTGTGTGTCCGAGTGCAAGCGTACTGTCACACGTATACGCGTACGGTCACGGTGTCACGCGCTCCGGTCCGGGCTTCCGAGCACGAGCGATTCGAAGCGTCAATTCACGCATGCTATGATCTGATACACGACGACCTCACCGTGACACAGTGTCAAGCACCCGTCGCATGTGCCTTCAGCTCGAACGTCCATGTCCATCTCTCCCCTCTGCCAGTGACCGATACCGTTCGTGACGCGTGACTGCTCGCGTACCATCGGCTGAATCGCTGCATTCATTAGCTCGTGTCGATCACACTCACATCGACGCAGGTAGCTCAGAACCAGGTGCGCCCATTTTTCTGACCGCATACAACATGGAACCTTGTCGATCCGGAGGCTTAGACACGCGATGGGCTTTTCCGACTTGCCACCCGAGCTGTTCGAGCAGATCCTCGTCCACTGCGACCTCCGTCAGATCCTCCGCTGCAAAGCCGTACGCCGTCCCTCTTTCTCTCGCTCTCCCTGTCACTCACCACTCCACAAACGTAGGTATCAAAGTCCTTCAACACGTATATCACCCACTCTGCCCGCCTCGCCTACCACATCGACCTCTTCATCTCCGGCTTCGAAGACGACCACCTCAGTCCTCGACTCAACCTCCAAGTCAGACGAGCAATACTCTCCGCCGCACAGGGCATATGGCGCAGAGTAGACTCGATGGCATTGCTTCAGACGCTGCACGTGTCCAACCTCGAGTACTGGCCCATAAGGGACTCGGTGCTTTTACGGAAGATTGCAGTCAACGCGGATGTGCCGTTAGAACATGCTGTACCTACTTGGGACGACCACGCGACGGTGCGGTTCGACGTGTCGCAGATTAGTTCGCGTTTGTCTGTGGATATTGATGGTGGGGCTACGAGCACGAACACGAGCACTACGGTGGAAGGTGACACGCATGTGTTGACGCACTGGCAAATCCGTCTACAAAAAGAAACGGGGAGCATAGCATGCATCGACGCCGCCCAAGACCTGCTCGTCGTCCGCTACCACAGCACCTCTCCTCCTCCTCCCTCTCCTCCCTCTTCCACCTCCTCTTCGGCAGGCCAATGGTACAGCCTCTCCATGCACTCTCTCAAGACCGGCGCACGTCACCCCCGCGCCCTCGGCACCGGTCGCGTCGAGTTCCGCATGAGTCTGCGCGTAACGAAGAACCCGCATTACACGCGTGTTCAGGTGCTCGATGATGTGTTGGCTGTGAATATGGCGAGTGGCTTTCAGCTTTTTACGGAGACTGCGTTTTTTGATTGGACGACGGGGGAGCTCAAGGGGGTGCGTAGCATTTAATATTATCTCTTGATTCCTAGTTTGTATACGTATACTTATCGAGTTTTGATGGATGTTTGGAATATCACAGATGTTCTGCTCCCCTGGAACCTCCGCACGAGCATGGGGCCACCCCGCAGTCCTCATCTCCCCGCACTGCTTCCTCCAACCGTGCTACTCCGCAGCAGAGCGTCGACCCGCTATCGAGGTGTACGTCCTCGACGACCGCAAACATCCATCACCCGACTCGGACAATGGGAAGGAGAAGGGGAATGAGGAGGGGAATGGAAAGGAACAACGCGATGCGACGCACGTGGCCACGTATTGGCTGCCGAGGGTTAACAATGGCGACGTGAGGCTTATAATCAACATCACCTCCCGACAACAAGTCACTCCTTCCTTTCCCTCCTCCCCTTCCTCCTCCTCTTCCTCCCCCACTTTATCATCCACAAGGGACGCAGGCTTCCTACTAAGCAGCTCCTACGCACGCATGCTACACGTCCAAATCACTGGCGTATGGTTCACCGCGCCCTTCCAATGCGCCTTCTTCACACCCGCACACCAGTTCATCGACGATGCCGTGCGGTTTCTCTCCCTCCCTTCTCATGAGCGTGGGCGGGGTGTGAGGGGTGTGAGGGAGAGGAAGTGGAGTGAGTGGGGGAATGGGATGACGAGGTGGTTGGAGAAGCCGTTAGGGGGTGAGGGTGGTGGTGAAGTTAAAGGAGGTGAGAGAGAGAGCGGAGAAGGAGAAGGAGAACTTGAAGGAGACGGAGAGGGCGGAGAAGGAGAGGGGGATGGAGGGAGAAGGGGAAGAGGAGGGTGGCAGGAGGAGGCGAAGAGTAATCTGAGAGGGTCTGGCTCGCGGTATGCGTTTTCGAGGTGGTTGGTTGACTTTGCGCCGTTGGATGTGGGGAGGGAGGTTCATCGGTATCTTCATTCCCATTCCCATTCCTCCCATCCTTCCTCTACCTCCACCAACAACGAGAGAGAGTCGTTCGAGAGCACCGAGAGAGCCTCGTTCGAGAGCACCGAAGCCCCCGGCTGGACAACTTACTACCACACCGCCCAAAAATCACAAATATCAGGCGCGGAGATGTTCGACGAGGAGATCGTGTCGCGATTGCCGTATAGAGAACGGGAAGTGGGTGTTTTGCCGGGGTTTGAGGCGGGGAGCGATGTGTTGGTTGTTGGTGATAAGGTTGTTACTGTGCAGGTGCGTGTCTCGTTTTCAGCTTATGTGCGATTGGATATTGGAAGAGGGATGCTGACGTTGATTGGTGGTGTGTAGGGCGGCGCGTTGGATGTGATTAAGATTTATAAGCCTGTGGCGAGTGATGCGGAGAAGGAGACGGACAAGTTGGCGGCTGCTTTGGCGGGTATTAGGCTGGATGGATAGATAGATGGAGTGTATGTTATCAGAAGGTCACGGGTTGTACAGTAAGAAGCAACGATGAAACGTTTGGACTTGGAATTACAATGCTGTAGAGTAGAACATAGAGACAATATACGACACGGTACAAAACAGTGTGCGATAAACCAATAAACAACCGCTCCTTTCTTCCCACAGCACTCACACTCACACTCACACATCCTCATAAACAAACGGCAACACCCCCACCGGCACCTTCTTCGCGAACAAATCCGTCAACAAATCCCGCATACCGGGCGACAACCGACGCGCGTGCTTCCCCTCGTGGAAGTCTTTCCGCGGGGTAAAGTAGTGGCAGGTTTTGATGGGCGGACGGATGGTTCCTGCTTGGAGCATGGTGCTGAATTCGGGGTAGGTGGTTGTGGGGGTTATGAGGGGTGCGTATGAGGGGTGGGTTGATGCCTGAAAGGGGGTAAGGGTTGTCAGAGAAGAAGTAGAAGTAGAGAGGAAAGGGAGGGAGGGAGGGATAAGTACCTTGGTTAGGAAGCGGTCGATGTCGCCGTGTCCGGTGAAAGCCATGTCGAGGTCTGGTCTCTGTTCAGTCGAAGTGTGATGAGTACGAGAGAGAGAAACACGGTGTCACTAAAAAAGAGGAAACTTACGGTGTCGAGTATGTATTCGAGAACGTCATCCACGACCGTGCGTTGTGCCTATTCCGAAGGAAGTGCATTAGAAACCACTATCATAACGAATGTAACAATAATGCAAACCTGATCGAGCTTTCCACGCTCCTGGTACACTTTGCGAGACAGACACTTGCTGAACCTCACAAACACCCACGCGCGCTCAAGATCCTCATCAGCATCTCCAAAGCTGACAATCCGCTTCCTCAAGCCATTCTTCGCAGGCGACTTCGACGAGTCGTATTCCGCGCCCTTCTCCATCTCCTCACTGACCAAAGTCTTCCACCTCAACACCGAGACGCCACCAGTACACAGCGCGTATTCCATCGGGCCCGTCAAGTGCTTGTACTCGTGCTCAGCTCTGAGGATATACGCAGCCTTCTGCCAGATGTCGTAGCTCTCGCACATGAACGCCACGAGGTCTTGTGTGGGGACAGAACTGACCACACGTATCCCACCATCGATCTCATCGTCCCCTCCAGGCGCAAGCTCCAAACGAGCATACAGCTCCTTGTCCGCGTTGGTCCCAGGCAGCCTCGCTTCAAGCACCCGTAAGTCAGCACGGTCGATCTCCCGCGTCTCTATCTCGTGCATCTGTAGAAACAGAGTATGGAGGCCCAGGCCTCGCAGGCCGTGACGTCGCCAGATCCATTCCTCGGTATGGCCAGGCGTCCAAGTGCCCCAGAGACGCTGGAACGTTCCCATCCATAGTAGCCCGATGTCGCCCATGGTCACGAAGTCTGGGTGGATTACGATGCCAGAGATAGGTTGGATACCGGGTTCAGGTATCGTTTTGAACAGTGATGGGGCGAGGAGGGCGTGGCCCCCGCCGAGGCGGCGTGCGTGGACGGCCATTGCACGGGAGTAGGCGTTGCCGATGTCGGTCGGGTTGAGAGTGGGTGATGGTTTAAATTTGTCCCAGTCGTCGTCGTCGAAGGAGGAGAGCTGCAGGTCTGTCCAGTCATAGCGGTTGCACTTGGTCTCGGCGTCGCACCGTATGTGGTCGGGTGGTAGGTGGAATGGGAGGTCCTTGTATGGCATTGCGTATGTGTAACTGAGGCTCGAGGAGGAAAGTACTGTGATTTGAGACAGAGAGGGTATTCTAGGTGGGGCTCATGTAGAAACTGGAGGCATTTAATATGCGATGGCGATTGGGCACGCCACACCTGGTATGCTGCTGTCATGCAGCGCAGTACAATGGTCGATATGAGCAAGAACAAAAGGTTGGAAGATGTAGTCCGGGTCTGTGGCCGAGGCGTATACAGATCCTCGTCGCTACGATTGTTTAGCAGCCTAATGCAGAACAAGAGTCGCGTAAGTACGATTTCGTCGCTAGTGGGGATGATTGAGTAACTTGTTCATTCCACAGTATCATAGGTATGCATTCCCGTACCTCTACAATACAACAGAGTTGCCACGGTGACTACGCCACCTTTATGGAGGGCGACCATGGCTAGGATACTTGCGCTAACGTGCACTTGCAGCTCAGGTTCACAGCTATCTCATTGGGCGGCGTCTGTTTCATGTGAAGTCATAGTTATTGCGGCTCAATGTGATACGTAGTTGAAGCTGGAAAGGTGGGATACGTTACAACTCGAGCCGAAAGATATCGCAAGTGTTGAGTACTCACGGTGGTAGAAGTGGCGAGGCTCACGTATACACCATCGTGAGTCGTACATGCATATCGTTAACGCTCTCGGTTTGTCGCAGAACTCTATGCCGATTGCAAAGTCAGGACTCAGAACCCAGGTGGTGGTCGAGGAGGAAAGCATGAGAGTCGACACGCGCACGGCGGCGCGACGACCGAAGGCGTTGGGACTGGGGTTAGGGTAAACGTCATTATTGCCGAAACAAGCAATGCACGCTATGCCATTACTATCGTTTCCGTAAGCGGTACTACTTGAAGTCGTATTTCAATCATTAGAAATCGATGGAACCAAATTAAGTAACGACAAATTAGGGATACGTGTTGATCATACCTACTCAAAGTCCGAGACATAAGAAAGAAGGAAAAAACTATGGTAATTGACCCCACAATTGAGCGTCGTAAACATACGGCAAAAAGCACACTGTCTGCTTCTTGGCTAAGAAGTCAGCTAGCCAACCCTGGGTAGTCCATTGCCAGTGACGCTTATGCCTTGCGTCGAAATTGTACCGTGGGAGGTGTTGGTGACACCCTGCGACAGGAAGACGGATGGCAGTGCGGAGCAAGGAGCTGAACTCGGCGTAGGTAGTGGACGGGGTTATGAGACCTGTATATTCAGGAAGCTGGGATGCCTGGAGGAAAGCTTTTAGGTTAGATGTTTGATAGGTGGATCAGGATATTCGTACTATCTGTAGGAACAAGTCGATGTCGTCATGTCCGGTGACGGCCATGTCAAAAGTTGGGTTCTTTGTGTCAGGGTGCGTTAGTCACTCACGAGATGGGGTATACTGTAAAAGGTGTGCTTACAAGGTCAAGTAAATATTCGAGGACATCGTCGACCACCGAGCGTTGCTCCTACGGAGTACGGTAAAGAGGGTCAGCAAGCATCGAGATGGCGAAAGTAAGATTAAGACAAACCTGGTCCAGCTTGCCACGTGCCTTGTACACCTTGCGGGACAGGCACTTGCAGTACCTCACGGATAGCCAGGCGCGCTCAATATTTTCATCAGTCTCTCCGACACAGACGATACGTCTTGTCAGTCCATTCTGCGCTGGCGTCTTTGTCGAGTCGTACTCTGCGCCCGGCTGCATCTCATCGGTAACCAGTGTCTTCCACCTCACCGCTGAGAAACCACCAGTCAGCATGACATACTCCAATGGCCCCGACAAGTGCTTGAATTTCTCATTCTCCCTGACTCGCGGCGCCACTGCCTGCCACTTGTCGTAGCTCGCGCACACGAACATTGAGCGATAGAGCAAAGGAGGGCTCATGTAGCTAAACTGCGTGTTGCCAATATCAACTTCCTCAATCTCCCGGCGAGCGTACAGATCCTTGCCATCTTTGCCCTTCCCTGGTAGTCTTCCTTCCCACACCCAGGGGAAAGGAGGACGGCAGCTCTCCGGGGGCTCCGATGGGAGGAGATCACGCCAATCTGGTTCAGGCTCAACGCGAAGCACTGGGAGATTATAGGGCGATAGACTTGAAGGATCGGTGCCCCTGATGTGATGAGTGCCCCAGAGAGGCTTGAACGTCCCCATCCATAGTAGACCGACCTCGCCTATGGTTGGCAGAAGTTTTCCCAGATGGGCAGGCGGGGCTATGAAGACAGAGGGGGTGAGAAGGGCATGACCGGGCAAGCCACTGTGGCGTGCGTTGAGTTCCATCGCTCTGGAGTAGCTGTGACCGAGTGACGTTGGGTCGAGAGTGGGGGAATCCACATCTTCGAAGGAAGAGAGGTGAAGTTCGGGCCAGTGGAGATAGGCTTCGTTGCCCTCGGAGTCGTCGCTGCTGTGCCTGAGCTCAGGAGGATATGATGCGAGCGACATTGTAGGATGAGGCGGGATGAAAATCAGATTTGAACGTTGATGGAAGTATTGTAGTCTGAAATCAAGACGGTGTATGATACTGTGTTAGGTGATGCATGAGAGCGTCGAAGTCGTTTAATATAGGAAGAAGAACTTACACGCCACATCTGGAATGCAGGCCCCAACTACGCAACACAACCCCCCGCCCCCGATATAACTGAGATTAACGACTGGGCGCATAGCTCTATACCACAAAAAAGTCCCGAATAGCTGGCATGACCACGGTCATCCAAGTTATAGGCCTATGGGTAGAATAGGAAACGTAATTATTGAAGCGTCGTAGATCATGCTGATAATAGATTTACTCAATGAATGTTCATTCCGTGATCACTTACAACGTGAGACAGTCACAAAAGAATGAAAGCATCACTATGCAACCTTGTCGCGGTGCCAATACTGGACGATGTTACTGTATGTTACTGGTCTTGCGGGCGCCGCATCATTGTGATGAGAACTTCAAGTCCAGGTCTGCATGCAACGCTTATGACCACTGCACAAAGGATACGTGAGCACAATAGCTGTTCTCGCCACCCTTGAGATTCAAGCGTAAATGTAGAAGGCAGTAAACGATATACGTTCGGGCTAGACAGACGGGAGAAACATGACAAAATGAGCTCGTCGTGCCAGCTAAGTAGTAGCCAAGTGCTTACTCACGTCGATAGTTATGCAGAGCGTTAAAATGAGGTGCAATATGAGAGTAAAGCGGGCGAGATATAACGAAATGACATGGTCATAGAATATTTGCTATGTACGCAGCGGTCAAGGAGAAAGATATGAGCGAGCCGCCAGCGCGCAGAAGGTCGTCGTAAGGTTAGGGCTATACGTCATACTTCCCAAACAAGCAATATTAATGCTCGCTGTCATCACGTCGTCAAGCGTATGATACTACTTGAAGTCGTATTTTAATTGTAACAATCGTTGGATGCATATTTACTACAAATCATAGAAACGCCGCAGGTACTCATCACTACTAAAACCCCAAACATACGGACAAGACCTATGGCAATTGACCCCACAGCTCAGCGTCGTGAACATACGGCAAAAAGCATACTGTCTGCTTCTTTGCTAAGAAATCCGTCAGCCAATGCGGCAGCTTGCGCATAGCGTTGGGATTGTAACGCGGAATGCGTTGGGTGCAACAGGCGATGGGAAGACGGATCGCCGTGCCGAGAAGGGAGCCGAATTCAGTGTAGGTAGTGTTTGGGGTTATAAGACCTGCATATTCTGGAAGTTCGGCTGCCTAGAGAACGGAGATTTTATGTGAATGATTTTGGTGAGAGAGATAGGGGCTTCGTACCATGGCCATGAAACAGTCGATATCGTCATGTCCGGTCACGGCCATATCAAAAGCTGGGTTCTATTGAGTTCAAATGTGTGAATCGCCAGTGAGGGAGAGTATATGCTATCGTCACGGGTATGCTTACAAGGTCGAGTAAGTATTCAAGGACATCATCTACCACCGAGCGCTGCTCCTACATATGATAAAGCGTGTCAGCGATCATCGACCTTACGAATGCGGGATTGAGACAAACCTGATCAAGCTTTCCCCGCTCCTTGTAAACCTTGCGAGACAAACACTTGTAGAACCTTATGGACACCCAAGCGCGCTCGACATTCTTGTCCGTCTCTCCGACACTAACAATTCGCTTTGTCAATCCATTCTGCGCTAGTGTCTTCTCCGAGCCGTGTGCCGCGTCGGGTTGCATCTCGTCACTAACCAATGTCTTCCAGCGCTCTGCTGAGAAGCCACCGGTGAACATGACATACTCCATCGGCCCCGCTAAGTGTTTGAGCCCATAATCCTCTCTAACTCGAGGTGCCACCTCCTGCCACTTTTCGTAACTGGCACACACGAACATCGCAGTATGCAGTGACCGTTGTTTAAACACCAAGGGCCCAGGGTTTTCACTCTGACCGAGCTCCAGGCGAGCATACAGATCCTTTCCGTGTTTGCCCCTACCAGGTAGTCTTGCTTCAATCTCCGGGGGACCACGTGAACGAGCGCCCGCCGGCATTTCCGAGGGAAGAAACTCGCGAGGGGGAATGATCTCGACATTCAACATCGGGAGGTTATAGCGCGATAAGGGGATCCAGTCAGTGCCATCGGGGTGGAAAGTACCCCAGAGCGGTTTGAATGTCCCCATGCACAGGAGCCCTACCTCTCCCATTGCCGGGAAATGACTCAGCTTTCGAAAGTCTGGTGGTGCTTTAAAGATAGATGGAGTGAGGAGGAAATGGCCCCACAAGAGACGGCGTGCGTGGACCTCCATCGCCCTGGAGTAGCTGTGACCCAACAATGTTGGGTCGAGAGTGGGGGACTCTACATCATCGAAGGAGGAGAGGTGAAGGTCAGGCCAGTGGAGATAGGCTTCGTTGGTTCCGGAGCCGTCGTCGCTATGCCTGAGCTCAGGAGGATATGATTCGAGCGACATTGTATGATGCAGCAGGATGAAAGTCGGAGTTGAGTGTCTATGATGGAAGTGTTGTGATCTGAAATCGAGAGGGAGTGCTATATTGTGGTAGGTAAGTTGCATGATGGAGTGCAACTCGGTTAATATAGGATGAGGAACTTACACGCCACATCTGGAATGCAGGCCCCAGCGACGCAACACAACCGCCAGTATGACGGAGACAAATGGCTAGCTGCAAAGCTCTGTACCAGGACAAAGCCCCGTAGTAGATGACCACAACTATTCGAGTGTATAGGCCTAAGTGTAGAACAAGAGCCGTAATTAGTACAGCGTCGTAGATCATGACGATAATAGAATTCCTCGATGTTCATTCCACGATCACCTAAAAGTGAGAAAGTAGAACAGGAACGAAGGAATCACTACGCAACCTTGACGCGGTGACAATACCGGACCACGTTACTTCTCTTGCGGGCGCCGCATCATTCTGATGGCGACTTGGAATCCAGGTTTGCATGTAACGTTGATGGCCACTACACAAAAGATACGTGAACTCGAAACCCACTATTGCCATTCTTTGTATTCAAGCGTATACATGAGATATGGAAGGCAGTAAACGTTATATGTTTGGGCTAGAGAGAGCGGAGAAACATGAGAAAATGAACTCGAAGTTGTGCCAGGTAAATAAGTGCTTACTCACGTCGTTACGTAGACCATTATAACGGACTACTGTACGAGAATAAAGCAGGAGATATTTAATTAGATGACACGGGCATCGAATATTTGCGAGGTACATATGTGGTGGTCGAGGAGGAAGATGTGAGAGCGACTCGACACGCAAGGTCGTCGCAAGCAAGGTTAGGGCTAAACGTCATAGTTCCCGAACAAGCAATGCACGCTACAGACGTTTCCGAAAATGGCATCGCCAATACTCAAGTATACCGGCCAGTACATTCAGCAGCTGCTTTCGTTGCATCGGTCAGGAACCTTTCGATTATTGTTACAGCTAAATCATGGTGTAGGCATAGGACAGAATTTGTGCTCCGTCACATTCAGTCGATTCTCGCAGACGCACTTAAGCTTTCCATCGCCAGAGTCCAGATGGGGGGTATACGTATCACAACCGCTCCCATGGATTTCAAGTTACTTTCCTGCCTTAGGGAACTTCTCGCCCTTGCCATAGGGTTTGCGTTCCGAGATAGTGATCTCGTTCGTCTCAAGGTTGTACGTCGTGAGCACATTATTGAGGAACTTGTCACCCCTATATTCGTTATATCATCAGCAACAGTACCTTTCAATCGCAGTAATAAACCAACGGGGAGCACTCACAACAGATAAAATGATGGCAGCTGATTGATCGCTCCGCCCTGCACCCCACTCAGACAGTACTCATCGCTTCCAATGGCAGCCGCCAACTCTCCCTGTCTCACCACAAGATCCGCCTCGTCCACCTTGATCTCCGTTCCATTGATGGTCACGCTGAACGGCGGGACGGTCGCATTGCAATAGATATAATAAAGTCCAGTGGTGTTATCCAGTTGTGCGGGAGGTTCGAACAACGCATTATACGCCTTGTTCAGCTCGCTGGGTATGACCATCAAGCCAGTGCCGCTGTCCAGTAGCCCTCGCCAGTTCCCTGGTACTCCGCCCAATCCAGGGTTGGCGAGGGTTTCGTTGAAGGTGACGTTGGCGGAGCCGGGAAAGTTGAACGAATCTATAGGCGTACCGTACCAGACTGGGAAGGGTGTCGTCACGTTGTCGGCGAGGATGTAGGCGGAGCTCGTGTTGGCGGTGATGGTGGGAGCGGTGACGGTTGCGGTTTTGCCGGTGAGAGGGATGGAGGAGTGAGAGGGTACGCCGCCGAGGACGATGGCGCCGAGGTTGTGGAAGGTGTCGTTAGAGAGCTCTTGAGCGTCGGTAGGACGGTTCATGACTAGAGAGAAGTCTGCGGTGGTTGGCAGAATCGATGGTTAAATTGTAAGACAACAGGGCGAAGGAGGAAACACTTTCAAGGAGGGAAAAGACCTTCCTTGGCCGCCTTGTATATCCACGGGTTGTAAGCGACCCGTTTGTTCTCCGCGTCGTCTTTCGTGGGATCCGTTCCATTGAATAGGTAGGACACTCCAGGGCCAGCAAAGCCAATGATCCCATGTACTGCCGACTCGCGCAACCATAAACCTTTCTCTGCGATAGCGAACCATTGATCGGGGACGGTGACGCCACCGATGGTGACTGGACCTTGACCGTATTGACCGATCAGGTTCTCGCCGGTGGCGTAGGAGATATTGAAATTGTTCGCGAATGGCAGAGGGGCGAATGTCTCAGGAGTAGGAACAAATGGATTCTCGTTTGCGCTACAGTTGGCGCCGAGTGGTCCTGTGGTCGGGTTGAGGCAGGTGAAGTTGGAGGATCTGAGCCAGAGGTCGGAGCTAAGGTTCATGAGATACGAACGTCGGATATGACTCGAGGCATTTGCAACGATGAACATACCTTCCTGTATCAAGCAGGAGAGTGAAATTCTTGCCTCCCACATCGACTTCGATGGAATATCTGAATTGGGTAAGTATGATCTGGCTGTACCGCAATGATTAGAGATTGATAACTTACACGGTAACATAGGCTGTGGAAGATAGAGGCACGTCGACACCATGACTATGTCCGCCTCGCTTCATCAACGATTTCTTGATCTCTGCTGCTTGTGCGCCGGTATACCTCGCCTTGAAGGGTAGGTAAGCATCGGAAACAGGGATATCTGTTGGAGACCGTGACGCGAGAGGTGTGCCGGGAAGGCCAATAGCGATGGCAGAACCCAAGAGGGTGAAAAGAGCCAGGAAACTCTGCATTGTGAGTGCTCAGAACGCTGTGAGTTAAGATCGGAGGAGAGACCAGTCGTTTATATACGTACCTAACTTCCCAGCTAATAGAGTTCCAACTATCGAGCAGTGCTGCGCTGCGTCATACGAATATGCCCTCGCACCGCTTTGACAGTTGCTATGTTTCATTCTGCACTAAGCGTGACATGCATACGGGGCATCAAAGTGCGGGGTACTGCGCACAAATGTGTGCGCCTAATATTGTCGGATCCGAAGTTGCCAGTTAGAATGGGCAAACCTACAATCGCACCTCATGCCAGTGCTGAACGACCATCGGTAAGTCAATTGAAACCAATTGCCAGTGTAACGGCACGTACGCACCTGCCCTCAGAATTTGCCAACGGATCGTTATGGTCGAGAGTGAACACTGTTGCAGAAGTTACGTGTAAATATTGTGAGCACGTGGCTCAGGCCCGGGCAGGCTGGTCGTGGCCGCAGTGCCGGCGGTACTCCTGCCAGTATACTCTTGATACAGTATCGAGGCCTACATCTCCTTTCTCAGCTCTCCATAACAGCATCTGCCAGTGGGGAACTTCAAGTTGAAACTTTGGAGGAACGCAGTGTTTTGCTTGAGCAACCATTGACCAAGGCGCGTTGGTTTCACTGTACATGTATCACTTGCAGCCAGGTGCTAACTAACTGAATCGCTCAGTAGACAACTCGCATCCATACGCTGCACGCTATGTCAGCTGAGCTGCCCGAAGAAATCATAGACATGATCCTCGCCGCTCTAGCAGGCGATACCAGCTCGGGAAACCCAGCCAACGGATCGCAAGTCCAGCACCGACAGGAGGCAAAACTAGCTCTGTCGGCGTGCTCTCTCGTCTGCAAGCGTTGGAACAACATCACCCTCCCACACCTGTTTCGGTCGATCGTGATCGTAGCTCATGGGAAAAGCCTGCGACCCCGGGCCCAGTACTTCGCACGTACACCTCAGATAGCGACGCACGTACAGGAGTTGTACATCGTGGACCATGAAACGGATGCCTATCAGCTGGACATGCTTCTGCAAGCTCACCGGTCGCTACGAAATCTGGACTTGAAGGATGTTTGTGTTCAGCACCACTCCGTTACTGCGACCCCTTCGACACCGCGGCTCTCGGACGATTACATCATAGAGAAACTCAGGTTCGAAGACAACTCGTTACAACCCTTCTATCTGTGCGCCAGCATCGTGAACCTGCTTTCTCTGTATGCAGAAATTGGCGAGCTGTGCGTGGAAGTCTACGACAGTGAAGAGACGGACGATAGATGGCCTACTGAAGACGAGGTCAAATCGTTCGTAGAGAGTAGCATTATCGGGCACACTCAAATACGAAAGTTGCAGTGCGGGGGACAGTGGATCGGGGGATTTTTCACTCCTTCGTATCTACTCAAGACCGGTGCCCTCGACCATCTTACCCACCTGACATTCCGTCTATTGGACACTTCCAAGTGGGAGGCGTTCTTCGACCTTGTATCGGCAACCAGGTCGACGCTGATAGGGTTACGGATCGAGATCGTCTCCTTCACTGAACGTGGTACGTCTTGATGAGATCGCAGACTGTATTTCCGGCCTTTGACACAGATACTGCCGTTCTTCTAGGTGCCGACCACGATGTCGCCGCAATGAAGGACGCTCTTGCTACCTGTGATCTTCTGGAGGAGCTCAGTATGATTTTATCCCTCGAACATGCCACCGGAATCCACAAGTACATCCGCCATCCAGATGGCAAGCGGCTCTGCTATTCATTCGGAGGCCACGAAGCCAGCTGGCTCGCAGCCGTTCGCATTCTGGGATCGGTACCGACCACCTGTCTTCGCAAAGTTACTCTGGGTCTACAAGGCACTCTAATCGATGCGCATATTCTGGCATGGGATCAGTTCAGAGCGTGGTGCTCTGGTGCTCCTCGTCTGGCGGAGGTAACCGTCGAGCTAGAACAGGCGTTCGACCAGCGGCCGTGCCTTGCGTACGAGATGCGCGACTTCAAGGACATATTCACTCCCACGTTTATCGTACCGCTTGGTTACAGTCTAGTGATCTCAGTGCCGCATCCGGGCTATCAAATTTGCACCTACCATGATTGTACCCACGACAGTTGTCGTAGGTTTCAAGCAGAGCAGAATGCTCGGGCTTGAAACTTCGATAACCGGAAAGGACGATGAGAAGTCATCCCTCCCGCCCCTCCCGTCCTCCCGTCTCTCTTCTTATCCCTATTAATCCATAGCACCAGCGTCGTCCTCCACTCACATTACACGAGCTTACCATCTTCCGCTCAACGTCCCGCCTCTTCTCACGAGTCGCAAACGTCTAGCTGACTTCGAACATCTATATCTTGCCCACCGACGCCTCAGGCCTTCTCCCCAGCAAAACTGCAAACCCAAACTCGCTCCACAGACAGACGACCATCGCCCTAACTTGAACCCTCCAATCACCCAAACTCTCTCCCACCCGCCAGGCCCTCGTGCCAGTGCGTTAAAGTACACCCATAACTGCGTGTACGACGACCAGTTCGTACCGAGGAATACCGACGATTAGAAATATCGTACTTGCAGTTGCACTGGCACGACTTTCATTAAGTAACATTGTAAAATAGAACAGCACTCGTGCCAGCGCGTTAGAGTACACCCAGAACTGCGTGGACTTACCACTACGTACCAGTTTGATACCGACGATTAGAAATATTGTACTCGCACGACTTCCATCGTAATCGTAAAATAGATCATCAGAAGACATAGAGTACTCCAACGAATTCCATTCCATCGCATATCGTACAGTTGCATCAAATATGTAGCGTTGACAAGCTAGAATCATAGAGAAAACGAACGAACGAAGGCCAGCCTAATATTCGTTCTCCGTCTACTTCACTTTCGTCAAGTTGACAGCCCCACTCGGCGCATCAGGAGACGAGACGAGTTGGAACCCAACCCCGATGTACGCCAAAAACCGATTAATACTCTCCTCCCTCGACTCCTCCTCCTCAACCACCTCACCCACCTCTTCACCCTCCTTCCCTCCCTCCTCCTGCCTCTCCTTCTCCTGTCCCTGACCATCATCGCCCTCCTCAGCCTCCCCAACATCAGCAAGCTTCGACTTCTCCGGATACCGAACCCGCACAAGCCCATACTCCCTCATCAGCGCCCTCGCCTCCTCCGTCCCCAGCCTTATCAGACTCGTCAGATCTCTCGGGAACAGAGGTGAGGGTGTCAACGGCTGCACAGGCATCTCGAGCTTCGGGAGCAATCGCGACTTGGGGTTGACTGCACTGCGAGAGTTGGAACGAGAATGGGTGTGGGAGGCAGATTCAGAGAAGACGCGCGCGGTGAGGGGGAGCGCTGTGGGTGTTTTGTCGGTGTATGCTGAGACTGCACCTCCGAGACCGCCAGCGGCGTACGGCCCAGGGATGGTCACCTGCAGCGGCGTGCTGCCATTCCCGTTACCATTCCACTCGGAACGGGGAAGGGGAGGAGGACGCAGGAGGGGCATGAGTGGTTCGTCGAGTGAGTTGGCGCGGATGAGGGCGTTGTGTCTTCTTGCTTCTCTGTTGACGAGGCGACGAGTTTTATGGTGGATCATTGTTCTGTTGAGGCGCATGTATGGTGGGGGAGAGACTTACGAGTTGTGCAAGCTAACTTTGACCTCCATGATCTGCCTCTTATAACTAACAACATCCTCCCTCAGCTTCTTCGGTATCTGTTCCTGCAACTACACATCCCAATCAATCAGCCACTCTTCTCCACCCTCTCCCACTCTTCCCCCAAACTCCCCCTCCAAACAGAAATAAATAAAATAAACTCACCTGCACTCTCACCCGCTCAGCGATCTCCCTCTGCACGACCTCCCTCACAATCTCACTCGCCGTCTCCCGGAGGCGACTGTACAGCTTCGTGCGCACCTCCTCGAGGAGGAGCGTTTTCATGTCTTGCATGCGTTGTTCTTGGCGTTTGTGTTGGTCGTCGAGTTGTTTGCGGACTGAGGATATCTATGGGCGTATGCGTTAGCGGGTACAGTACGTTCGAAGTTAGAGTTGCAGTCGGAAGGGAGAGGGGAGTGGGGATGGTGAAGGGAGATAGAGAGTGAGGATGGAGATGAAGGAAACTCACCTGGCTAACAGCCTCCATCGCAGCAGGCAACGTCGCCACCTTCACAGTCTGTTCTCCAAGCGTATCAAACGTAGCACCCAACGTCCCCAACATCTGCTTCATAGTACCCAACAGCTCGTCCACCACTTCTCTATCCTCCGCGTTCCCTCCTCCTCTGTCTCCTCCTCCTGCTCCAAGTCCTCCTCCACTGCCTCCTGCTCCAATTAACCCGAGACGAGATTGAATAGAAGTAGGCCTCGAGAGCGCCGGGATAGTAGGGATAGTAGGCAGGTACGGAACAGTACTAGGCGCACCGGGGATGGACGGGAGAGTGGGCGGAGGCGGGAGGACGTACGAGCTGATGCTGTCGGTGCCTATACGCGGGATCGACTGGCGGGATCCGGAGCGAGATGGAGAAGGGGAGGAAGGAAGAGGAGGGAGAGGGGGGAGGGCGGGGCTTCGGGCGCCGACTGAGTTGGGTGTCATGGGGAGTTTTACGTCTTCTTCTTGGTCTTGGTCGTGCGTTGAGTTTGATTTAGAGTTGGAGGCGTTGGAGGTGATGTTGGGGTGAAAGTCACCGCTTCGAACTTTCTCGTTCATCGTACGTGTGAACACGTCCTCCAGCTCTCCGACACCGACGCCAGGGATCCCAACGCTCCGAACCGTAGGCGTCCGCGCGCCTCTCCCCTCTCCTGCCTCTCCTCCTCCCTCTGTACCCCCTCTTCCATTCAAGCTGACATTGAGATTGGAGTTGGAGCGAGAAGAAGAACCAGGAGAGCTCTCGGCAGACCTGAAACTCGCCTCGCTCAAGGGCGAGAGCGGCACAGTCGACACACTCGTATGATACCCCCGATCAGACGATCGCCTCGTCGACGTAGTGGACGTAGAGTCTGAGCTGGCCGAAGACTTTCGAGGTGTCGAGGGCGTTGACGTCAATGATGTTGGGTTAGCGGGGTACGGGTTTGGCGGGTACTGATTAGGAGCTGGTGGTGGTAGTTTGCTGTTGCGTTGAGTGGTGGAGGAGGAAGATGGAGTGCGGTGGTGTTGAGTTGACGTTGAAGTTGACGATGGTGTGGAGGGGGAGGAGATGGAAGAGGCCCTTTTGCCTATCATTCTGAATGATAGACCGAAGGGGACGAGGGTGAGGAGGAGGGGGTACGTTGTTGATCGCTTTTGCTGTCCTCTGCTTGTACGAGGTCGTTTCCGAAGCTACACTGCCTTGAGACTATGCGACTTGAGGTAATTTGGCTTCGCTATGATCGAGCGTAAATGAAGCTTGCGGTGTACACGATGAGCCGAATGCCTGGCGAAGGGCAGTCAGTATAGGATGAGCAGGCGAGGGAGAGATCGATCTGGCGGGTGAGGTTTACGGAAGATGAAGTGCACAGTGCGCAGAAGGACGTAATATTAATGAAATTTGCCGGAGGATAGCTTTGCGTAGTCGTTCTGGAGATACAAAAGCCTGAACGCAGATGGTCGAGTAAGTGAGTCAACGGAGGTACGTGTTGAGTAGCAAAGTGAGATGGGGTGAGTGAGAGGACGATTGGGTTCACGTACCCCAGGTCTTGAGAATATCTAGAGCTGCCACGCGAGCAGGTCATACTATAACAAGGTCGACGAGAGTCATCATCGCATCGATGGACATCCAGCAGGCAGTTGTACGCGTGTCAGGAGTTTGTGTATGTAAGAAACAACGTGGATGTCGCGAGGCTTCCCGCCAAACAGCCAAATAGGGTCTTCGAATGCTTGTAGCTGTTGTTCGCCGTCTTCACCTGTACAAGCTTGGTTCTGAGGTGGCTATAAGAGTCTTTCTGCAGGTAGGAGATGTAAGTCGGCTGTTCGAGAAGTACGTTGCTGTGAGGAGGAGTTGGGTATTCCGGAGACTGAGATTGGAGGGCCGAATGCCATGGCGAAGCGATGCCAGTTTACTTTGTACATGCGTGTCGGTCGCGTCGGTCAGCATTCGGATTATGATATGTATTCGGGAAGTGCTGTGCGCGTTGTGCTGCCAAGTGCGAGGGGCTGTAGTCAATGTCGGACTCGCTGTTGACCGAACACATGTGACCGTGGCCAACGACGGGCGCCAAGAGCAATGAGAATTGTTGACGGCTGTTTGTCGCTTGTTATTTTACCGTGAACACTGAACAGCCATATCGTGGCCACTTCGACCAAGAGATGTCTATGACGGAACGCTCAGATGGCCTGTTGCTCTCAAGGGAAAATAGCCAGGGTCCATATTCGAAGGCGACTATGGCCATTGTGTTAACACCGTGACCTTGTTCTCCTCTCTTGTTATTCACCGAGTAGGACGCCCTTCTGAGTCGTTACCACAATTCCCCATACTTGGTGAGTTCCTATGCTCTAGTACCACCTACAAATACCCATAACTCCTTTAGACATATTGGCCATTTTTGACATCGTCATTGCCCCGCCCCGTCGCGCCGTACACCGCTAACGTTCTAACCTTCCCCATAATATCGACAGAGCAATGCGTAACGACACACCCTATCCCGAATATCCACGCCATTTTCCTGTGCCAACGACTCTAGAAATTCTCCACAGAACGAATAGTACTGACACTCATACCCTAGATACACGGAAACGCATAGCTTAAACTTCGAATACCTACGTGCGTCACGCGTCGTGCACTGACCCCTTCAAGGATACACACCGCTCCAACCGGCACCGGATAATATCCATATCTCAATCATGGATCTCAATCTTCTGCTCGGAACAATGTTATCTTGACCACGGAAGGTCCTAATCCCATGTAGGTGTCTTGTTGGACAGAAGGCGGTGTCCTATTGCTTAGACGCCCAGATGTGGCACTGCGTGCGTTTCCAGGTTGCGACTGAGGCGTGGCCGTTCCTTGGCCTTCTTCATCCTTTAACGTGCTACGCGCGCGAACGTATAAAAAGGACGGCACAACGAAGCTATCGCTATCATTACCCTTCTCCTCACATTCCCGCTACAGTAGCTCCTAACTCTCAGGCGGTCACTTCAGATCGAAAAGATGCACTCACACACAGTATACCGCGATAGAGACGCTATGGCCAGGAACGCAGCCCACGAACGGATACCACGTGTACCAAAGTCGGAGGGCAAAGGCAAAGCATCTTCGTCTTCTGATAAAGACAAGGATGGCAAGGAGAAAGAAAAAGATGAGCCTACGACGATCATGACTTACTGCTACGGCGAGCAACGAGTCTACGTCAGCCACACACACGACTACGACGTACGTCTCTCACTCTAACATCCCCAATCCTCACACTCACATACACCAAAAACCAGACGGCCCTCTCCCTCGCCTTCCAAGAATTCCCCGAATTCGACCCCACAGGCCCCGAGCGCATGCAATTCTCCATAGCAGTCCGCGTCAAAACCGGCGACGCACGCGTCCGCGTCTCCCGCTCCGCCTGGCCCAACGTCGCAGCGCAAATGCGCCAATGGGAAGTCGTATACGTGAACCAATTGCCCGTCGGCGCGCCTGTGCCCAGGTCGCCTTATCCTCCGCTCAAAGAACTTGAACTTGAGCACCAGAATTTCGAACATGAGGAGGGTGGTGAAAGGGAAAAGGAGGGAGCGGGTGTGGAGGGGTTGCCGAAGTATGAGCCCCCGGCAGAGGGGTCGCAGTTCTTGACGGTCGACGCGGATGAGAAGGCCTCTTCTAGGCCGAGAACAGCATCACATTCGCGCTCGCCTACGCATTCGAGACCTGCTTCGACACACTCACGGGCGAGCTCGCGCGAGAGGTCGCCTGGGCTGGGTGATAGGGTCAAGAACTGGTTCAAGAATGATTCGGACTGAGACTTTACTTGACTTTTTTCGTTGATCGAAGGGCTTTTGAGTTTTCTTTCTTTCTTCTCTTTTCTTTGTTGCCTTATTCTTTTGGACGATCTTTGCTCAGTACTTCCTTGACCTTGCATTTACCCACCTTGACAGTCATCCCGACCCTATACCCCAACACCATCCTTCTTGTTCACTTCACCGCCCTTCATTTCAACTGTCATACCCATTGAAGCACCTGCGTCCTTGGCTCCTCGTACCGCTTCTCTCCAAGGTCTTTCAACAACCCTCCCGACTAGATTCAAACATGTACCCATACCACTTAGCATGTATCACTAAAAACCGATTTCTTACACTCTCACGCTGAAGAGCTTCCAGTTTTGTTTTTCACATAGCTTAGTTGCATAATAGAATAACACCCTGTATACGTCTTCTGCATCGCTTTCATCGTAGTAGTCCTTCTTCAATATCATATCATTGTTGGGATTACGGTTAGGATATCTGTGTGCATAGCCTAGAAGACGGCATCTATGGTTTGGCTCAGTCTCAGGCTAAGAGAAACGGAGGTCCCTGCGCACCCACTGCTTTTGCTTCCTATATCGCGTAAATCATAATCGTGAAGCACAGGTTAGGATGCCGAACTTTCACGATCATATGTCAAAGACAGTTACCACCCCAAAGATTATACGAAGACACACCGTACCGCCCTCCCAACACCAACACGATACGTGCATAGCAAGTACTCCCAGGTATCACGATATGCATATACTCTACCATCAGATCTTGACGTTTCTATATCCATATATCCACCGCATTCCGGTACGAGTACATCTACTCGCACCAATATCACCGGCGGGTAAGTACTGGGACTGCGACCAAGGATCCTATCAGACATCCAAATATCCATCATAAGCACTGTACCAGTTATAATTAATCAACGATCGACGATTAGCCTACCGCACAGATCGTCACAGCTTCTACGTTCCATTGCGTATTTGACTGCGGTTGTGTTTCCAATTACATAGAGGCACAGGAACATACAGGAGCCTATATGGATATGAATACGGTGAGCTACGGCCAAATCAATGAGCGCTGGGTGTGGAGTTGGTGAGCGTCTCGTTTGCAGCGGATACTAAGTTGAAGGTTATGGTCGTACACACCGACCACGGCACAAGTACCTTTCTGCTGACTTGTAATCGCTTTTTCATGTCGGAAGTTCATGCAGAATTTGCAGACGACCATCCCCGTCCTTGTATAGTAGATAGTATTTAGCCCATGCGCAAAGTCGGAGAGCAAATGGTTCCGACGCCTGTTTCTCCATACCAGAGTACAGCCTGCACGCATTGGCATCGGTGTCCGATGTCTAATTTTCACCTCAAGACGAGTATCGCTCTGATGTCCGTGAATGACGGACACGGTCCAATCTTCACGAAGTTCATTAAACTTTTATCCTCCAAGATAAACACGTATCGTATGTAAAACCACGCTGAGATAGGAGGTCAGTATCCAGCGGCCACACAGGGTATCAGAACCAAATATAACTCACTCAATCGATTAAAATTCACCGAGTACCACCCTCCCATCACCGACATTTCAAACTATCACGTCCGACTATGCCTCAACAACGCCTTACTCCTAAACGTCGCATTATACTGCAACAAATTATTGATATCCCTCACCCAATCATCCTCCTTACCCGGCGGTACGCCCTCCGCTCCTCGCTCGTCTTCAGGCTCAGCGATGGATGAGCGATTTATGCAGGGGACTGGGTACAGTGATGCTTGTACGGTAACTGACTCGCCGGGCTTTAGGTGGTAGGAGACGGCGCCATCCATGGATAGACCTGCTTCGGCTCGTGAGCGTTCGGAGACCTGAGAACAAAGTAAAAGGTCAGTGTTTGGGTTATAAATTACAATAACATGGCGAAGGTGAGAAGAAATGGAATAGATTATACCTTTAGGACTATGGTAGACGATGATGGAAATACGAGTGGACGGAAGGAGAGGCTCCGTGGACATATGGGCGTGAGCACGAGTGCACTGAGCGACGGATGAACTATGGGCCCTCCGGCAGACAGGGAGTAGGCTGTGGACCCAGTTGGTGTTGACACGATTATTCCGTCTGACTAAGAAGGGTAATTCCAATATCATTGTTTGCTCAGCGTCGTGACGGAGGATTTGTAAAACAATGTTCCACTTACCACTGCTTCTGTCAGGTGTTGTCCATCCACATACACGTCTATAGTGTTCAAATGCGGACTTGCGCCTCTGTGCAATGCAACTTCGTTCATCACCTGCCACGCTAAATGTCATAAGAAAGCAAGCGACTGTCAGCGCCACCTGGAAAGGGTCCAGAGAATGAAGGTTATAACGCACGCTCAGCGTCCTTTTCGGACCCATCTTTACGCTGGAAGGAGCATGACAGACGCATGCGGTGTAGCACCGTCGCTTTGCCTTCAAACGCGCTCTCGAGAGCTTTGACAAAGTCGTCGATGTCTATATGGAATGATGAACGAACATATTTTGATTAAGAATGGTGGGATGAGACGCACGGAAGGGTAGTAGGAAACCTAGCGTGCCCATGGAAAAGCTCAGTACAGGTGGGACCTGACCACTTTTGAATAACGAGGATGCATGGAGTATTGTACCGTCTCCGCCTAAGGTAACTACGAGGTCGATTTGCTCAGAGTCGACGCCTGTATTGGTGGCCTACTTAGCCTAGGTAGTAAGCCGCACTATCACAGGGACGCACCTGGCCTCCATGGTTCAACTCCTTCCGGTCTGTCTTTCCGATCTTCATGGAATACTCGCACGACGGGATGCTCTTCCTTCAGATATCTACGCATCCAATGAGCCTACACGATGCCGAACCACAAACAAGATGATGCGTACGACAGTATTGCGGCAATAGCATCCACGACAGGTTTTGTCCTGAGCTTGTTGACTAGAAGTATAGACTTTGGAGGGACATTAAACTTTTGCGGTCTATGCTGGACGTCATTGTGTGTCAGACTTTCGACACGCGACTTTGGGGCGTACTAACCGTCGCACAGGATTCTGTGGGTACGTAAAGAAGGTCCTTCTTGGTCCTACCACTCGCGACGATGAAGGTATGCCAGAGACGAGAGTTGAGAATGACGTGCGAGCGGAAGTGTACAAGAGTGAAGCTAATGTTATTTGTAGTGCCCGACGACGTGCCTGTGACCGAAGGATAGTGAGCATCGTGTTGACCTTATTTTCGACCGGTATGTTATGTTTGAGGCTGCTTAGAGGTGAGTAGTGAGATGAGAACGGGGAGTCATCTGGGTATGCGATGGACGATGGACGTCAGAGCGTGAGTCGCGGTGAGAACGAAACGCGCCTGTTCCTTCTTGTGGTCTCCACACCTCTCTTCCTTCCCTCATCTGCTCGCCACCGGCAGAGTTTGTCTACCTCAAAAAGTCTACAAGACTAGTAAGTCCACATACCTCACCAATTTACAGATAGAAGTGCATACTAACCATACACTCTTCACCAGATCTGGGATGGGTGTTCATGGCCTAACAACCTACCTACGAGCAAATAATGCTGCCATAGCTAGAACACTCGAGTTTACCACAAAATCAGAAGATAGTGTTCGGACTGTCTTTGTAATAGATGGCTGGTCGTCCGTACTCTCCACCCAATCTTACCCATGACTGCACTGATCACGGACGGCGCAGATTTATCTACGAAACACTGGCACTCCTCGACCTCCCTTGGGTCTACGGTGGAGAGTACCCTCAATTCTCTTCTGCCGTTCACAAAATTGTACGCGCGTGGCTGAACCTAGGTCTTCAACTCCATTTTGTCTTCGATGGTGAGCCTACCACATCCTCTGCTATGCTTTAAATCTCGTCCCAACAGCCCGTTACTGAAGGCCCTTTCCCGGAACTCAAGTTCCCCACATTGGTCACACGCGCAACTTCAAACAGCATCAAACCGTCTCTCCTCTTCTTCCGTACTTCCGCCGTCTCCCGCTCCAAGCCAAAGTTCCTCCGCGAAAGCTTCATGCTCCCGCCTCGCGCATACGCCGCTTGCGTTCAAACACTCGTAGACCTTCAAGCTTCTTTATCGAAGGGGCTTCATGATGAGGTTTTGGAGCTGCACTTTGCCGACGAAGAAGGCGACCCGTACGCCGTCGAGTTGGCCGGACGTCTGGGAGGTTACGTCGTCGGTAAGGACTCAGACTTTGTCATACTCAATGCAGAAGGCTACCAAGGTTACATCCCTCTGGACGACATCCTCTGGATCACCTCAATCACTGACGACGCTACCTCCGTTAGTAATACCATCATCG
The DNA here is from genome assembly GCA_001986395.2 of Irpex lacteus. Lineage (NCBI taxonomy): Eukaryota > Fungi > Basidiomycota > Agaricomycetes > Polyporales > Irpicaceae > Irpex > Irpex lacteus. The sequence goes on from MQVO02000068.1 coordinate 55,479, forward strand.
CAGATGACTCAGAGTGGGGAGACAATGACGGGTTCCAGACAGTAGTCAACTCAAAATCCAAACGCAAGGTCGCCGCCAAGCAGAAGACGAGCGTAGAGACCGGGTACGGGATTATACCTCCCGAAACGTCCTCTTCAGAATCTCTACAGCTATCTGTGACAGTGTACAACCCAGCCGACCTCGCCACCCACTTGGCCATTCCCCTCAGCCTTCTCCCTCTCCTCGCAGCTTTGGTGGGCAACGACTTCACAGGTCTTTCTCCAGACGAGCCATCCGGAGCATCTACCTCGGGCTTTACGAACCTCCAATGGCTTTTTTTCGAACGTCAGTTGACGCTATCCCAACGAATCACCCGCGTAGCCTCTACTCTACACAACATCCTCAAAGCGGCCGTGACCGTTACACCTTCAGGGATAAAGAAAACTAAGACGAAGAATAGAGACAAGGATCGTGTGACGAGCGTCATGGAGCTCATCGACCGTGCAGTAAGTGCGTTGATCGTGAGGAACATCGACAGTATGGCGTCGGGGGAGAAGGAAAGGGTCGTGGAGAGAGTAGTGGAGGCGACTTTACAGTATGCGATACCGAGATGGGAGGGGGAGGTAGGCGAGGAGGGGCGGTTGTGGACGGGGAAAGTATGTGCGTTGCATGATGTCGGGACATGTCCGTTGGTCCTTTTACGACATCGCTCCCAGCCATCACCGCAAGAGGCTGCTACACCATCGGTCTCAGAATACGATGAGGGTGCGTTCCCAGCCTCGCACACCTCGCACACCTCGACCCTTGCTTCCGGTGCTGACCCATCTGAGGATGAAGACCTCACCCAGGCACGTGCCCTATACCTCTCAGCCTACCGCCACGGCCACCTCGACCCACACACTCTCGATGTTCTACACACGGGTACGTTCTGGTACCGCCAGTTTCTCGAGAACCCGGATTTGGAGGCTGTGGCACGAACGTTTGCGAGACCAGTGCAAATGTGGAGCTATGCGATTCTGGACGAGGTGTTTGGGATCCCTGGGAGGGATGTTGAGGAGGGGGACGAAGATGCGCAGGAAAAAGCGGAGGTGGACGTTGAGGGGGTGGATGAGAACAACGGCGAGGAGGATGAAGAAGATGAGGATGAACTGATCGATGTCGTTGAAGAGTCTGACACCGATGCTGAAGACCCTCTTGCGCCACTCAAAGGTGCCCTTCAACAGCTCAACCAAAATGGATCCTCCTCTTCTTCTCTATCTACCACCGCTGCACAACAGCATCTCTTCTCGTCACAGCAAAACAAGGGCAATACGGAGAATAAGAAGAAAACACGGAAAGTTGTGGACGAGTATATACGCCGTGGAACACGATTGGCCGTCGAAGAAGTCGAAGTCATGCTTTTATCCGACCTTATCTCATCCGTTCCTTCCCTCCCTCCGTCTCCTCCATCCCTACAACTAGTCCTACAACCCCCATCGACCCGCGTCCTCGTCCTCCTCCGCGCCATTGACACCCCTCCCGAGCACCTCTCCCCTTTATCCGAACTCATACTCGGATTACCCTCTGAGCAAAGGGTTCCTGTGCTATCTTTGAGAGCTGTCGTCCGAAGGCTTGATGTCAGAGCAAGAGAGAGTGGGAGTAGGGAGCGGGAGAAGGAGAGGTGGACGAAGGACGAGGCGAGGGCGTTCCTAGGGTCCTTCTCCTATTCTTCCTCTATTGAAGGGAACGAGGAGGGTGAGAAGGAAGAGGTGGAGGTACCGATCGTCGACAGGAACGTACAGCTGAGCGCACAGGTGCTCGCGACAATGGACGCCGTCGAACGGTTAGCAGAGTGTCTGCTCTTGACGTCCCCAACTTCCTCCTCTTCTTCCTCATCACACCCCCAGCCACCCCCTCCACCCTCAGCTACCTTAACTACCCTCCCACTCCTCCCGAGCCCAGCCCGCCTGTTCTCAGGCAAGGCCTTTCACTCATACCTCACCTCCACCTCCAATTCTCATGACGGGTCATCGCCGTCGCTCCCATCGAAACTCTGGGAGGCAGCGACGTTTGGGCTGGAAGAGGCATTTGGCGAGGGAGTGGGCGGGAGGAAGAAACGGAAGAAAGATGCTAGGAAAGCTGGGGAGGTGAGTGGAAGTGGAGGAGGAGGAGGGAAGAAGACAGTGGCTGTGGGTGGCAAATTTGGGTTGTTGGCTGGGTTGGGTGTCGAGTAATGCGGTCTAGGGCATTGAGTAACGACTCGGACGTGTGCTCAGAGTGTCCGTTCAGGGGACATTGGTGAGTGTTGTATCAATGTCGACATTGTATCTTCAAATGTATCCCGCTACTGCAAACATATTTAGGTGTTGTATTGTACTACATGTTCTTATCGACGTGTAACACAACTGGCTTCAAATTCGGGTTCTACTCTATCTCTGAATTGGATCAAGTGCAATATTCCTAGTCATTGGTGCTACTCAAAACTGCTTCTTAGGTGCCTCGGCCGTTCCACTATCATACTTCCTCACGCCCTCTTCCAGCCCCTCCCCCTGGTCGCCCTCAAACGCCTTAACATCCGCGCTGTCCATCATTCCCGCCACTTTGTCCGCCTGCCACTTCTTGAATGCAAAACCGGGACCAGTGTGGGAGTAGTCTTTGGCGTTAGCTTGGTCTTTGTGGTATTTGATTTGGATGAAGTCGGAGGAAGTCGTGGAGGGGTCGAGTGAGAGGGAGACGAGGGCGTTGATTGTAGCGGATTTGACCCCGCCGGGGAAGGTCCATGTCTGAAATACGCACATATGTGTGTCAAGACCATATGTAAGTCTACCATAAGACAAGAGACGCACCTGCTCGTTCTTGAACTGAATCAAGCCCGGCTCGTCCACTACGACTTCGTACCCTTCGTTCTTACTCTCCTTGAACAGCTTGGGCAATGCAAACCACTGCCCCGCCATTTTGAACCTGTTGTTAGCGTAGACGAACTGGTCGTCGTATACGCAGTCTTTGGTGTACCTTTCAACGCGCGTTCGTGTAGGCTGGCAAGAGTACAGCGCGATGATGTCGTCGAGGAGGGCCTGACGGGCGGGGGAGAGTTTGAGCGATTTGGAGGGGTCGGGGTGGTAGTCGCCTGTGGTGTGAGTTTGACGGACTTCGAAGTTTTCGCCGGGGAGGGAGGCGTCGGTGGGGAGGGTTGTTGAGGTTGGCTGGGACATTGTGAACGTTCGTGAGAGGAGGCGGTGCGTTGGGCAGAGGATGGTGAGCGAGCGTAACATGAGAGAGGACGGCGCTGGTGTAGTGGGTTTATATGGGTAGGGCGAGTGACGTGATGTGGGGAGGGACGACGACATGACTGACTTTCCGCCTTCATGTCGGCTTGCGATCGTACCAACTTACTCACTTGCCATATTGGGCTTGCCCGCATGGCCAGCGGATTTGAGTCTCTGTGGTCTAATTTGCGATTGAATGTTGAATATCGAGGGTATATAGAGCACGATACTTCCTGGAAATGTCGTTCCGTGAGCCCTAAGTAGTATACATGCAGTGAGTCCGCAGTGACAACATTGCTTGTCGTTTCAATCCCGAACGTTCCGCTCTGCTTGAAATCGACGACAACCATCGTGCTGACATTCATATGTACGAATTTGATGGACCGGAAGGGTCTCTAAAACCGCAATACTGTCACCATGAGGTACCATAAACGTGGGTGTGAATAAATTCTTGAGGTCCTGCATCTCGTACGCAAGGCATGGGCGTTGGTCGAACGCTTGTTCGAGCTCCACCTTCACTTCCGCAAGTCGAGGAGCACCAGAGCACCACGCCCTGAACTGATCCCATGCCAGAATATGCGCATCGATTGAAGTCCCTTGTAGGCTCAGATATGCTTTGCGAAGACAGTTGGTTGGTACCAGCCCTAGGATTCGAACGGCCGCAAGCCAGCTGGCTTCGTGCCCCCTGAACGGATGGCAGAGCTGCTTGCCGTCTGGATGACGGATGTACTTGAGGATCCCGACGGCGTGTCGAAGGGTAAGAACTATCCTGATCTCCTCCAAGAAGTCACAGGTAGAAAGAGCATTCTTCATTGCGGCAATGTCGTAATCAGCACCTAGAAGGATGGTGATATTTGTGTCAAAGGCGGGACTCAGGATTTGCAATCTCATCAATACGTACCACGATCAGTGAAGCAATTGTAACCGGTCTCAATGCATAACCCCGTCAGCGTCGAACCTATGGCCGATACGAGGGTGAAGAACGAGTCCCACTCGGTGTCATACTCTAGACGGAAAGTCAAGTGGGTAAGATTGTCGAGGGCGCCGACCCTGAGTAAATATGACGGAACGAAGAATCCGCCGACACCCTCTCTCCCACACTTCAACTTGCGTATTCGAACATGGCCGATCGCGGTGCTCACTGCGAATGTTTCAACGTCGTCCGTAGTGGGCCGTTCATCCTCGGAGTCTGCAGTGTCGTCGACTTCAATGCATAACTCGCCGATTTCTGTGAACAGGGAGAGCAGGTTCACGATGCTCGCGCACTGTTCGAGTGGGCCGAACAGGTCATCCTTGAATTCGAGTTTTTCTATGGTGTGATCGCCCGAACGGCGCAGAAGGGAGTTGTCCACATTGACCGACCCGTTCCAAACATTAACATGCTCTAATTTCAGATGCTGAAGTGATGGCAGAGCCTGCGGAAGTGTGTCCAGCTCATCGGCACATATTTTATGGTTGGCGAGGTACACCGCCTGGACGTGCTTCGCTATCTGAGGTGTACGTGCGAAGTACTGTGCCGTTGGATCCACCTTTTCACCAGGGCCCGAATATGCGAGCATGAGAGAACGAAAGAGATACGGGAGGGCAATGTTGTTCCATCGTTTGCAAACGAGCGAGCACGCCGATAAGAATGATTTTGTATCGTTGCGTTGATCTTGACACTTGTCGAAAGGATCTCCCAGACTAAGATCGCCCAAAGCAGCGAAGATCATGTCCAGAATCTCATCGGGGAAGTCGACAGACATTGGATTCTGCAGCCTTCTATCGCGCCTGGACAACGAATAAGTCAGCATGTAGGTTTCTGGAATGTTTATCATAGTGACAACATGCCGTATACGATCGACCTTCGAGTCCAAGCTGTCGTGAAAAGTATGAAAGACAGCGTTGAGTGCAGGTTGTTCCGATTTCCTCAAATCGGGTATCTTGTGGTGGAAAAATCCCTCCTTGCACGTGACAAAATATGACGGCTCCGCGGCCCGGTTGTTCTCGGGTTCTTCCGCGGTGCCCATTCTCGAGCGCTCTTGCTCATATCCGTCGCCGCTTACCTCTCGCTGCCAAGCAATAGGAGTTACTATTTCTGAGTATTATGTACTGACTGCCGTGTACGAAGACTATGAGTAGCCCGGGCTATAAAGCTGGCCAATTAATGTGAGGCCTAAAAATCACGGTAAGCGTCCAGCCTTACATTGGATACACCAACTTGTGCTACTTAACTCTCCACAATAGTTTGTTCGCTGCGACGTTCAGGCTGTTAGCTGGGACTCTCCACTACGGTTGTTGCACTAGTACTGGTACCGACAGTTTCACCATCCTCTGGTGACGCCAAGGCGACAGTCTTCTTCCGAGGTAGTGCGTCATTAACGGGGTTAGTAGCGTTCGGAAACAGCCAGTGCTGCAGCACCTCACCGTCAGCGACCTCAAACGCGATCTTCAGAAGGTGCACGCTCATCACCAAAGCCAACGACGTGTCTCCGAGGGACGGGGAATATTGAAGCTGATCACAGCTGCCGGACCTGCGTCGAAAGCAATGGCGACAACAACATCATATGCATACTCTCCTTCATCAGCTCGTCTTTTGCCTCTTAACATTGTACCGCCGCAGCCAGCCACCACCGACTCTTTTCTCTCGACTCTCTGGCATGTAGAGACTGCACGGTTTCGAAGGCTTCATCAGGGAAAGCCCCTTCGCCGTGCACGCCCAGTCACACGCTTCGCTTCGGATGCCAATAATCTGAGCTAAGTATGGCCTGTCATCAAAGCTTGGACTCTGGCAGCTGTCGCAATATCATTCTCCCATCTCATACATCCGTCATTCTTCCATGTCCGCTACTTTTGACGGTAAGAATTCTATCAATGCTCCTCTCGAGGGCTTCTTCATTATACTGATACACCTGTACTATGACGGGAGCAGGTTCTGAGCCCGTAACACTACAGCAAATTGCTACCACAACAGTAAAGGCTCTGTGTTCTCTCGAGGTTGTGTTCTCTGACGCGATGCGATACAGGCATCATATGGCAGGTAAAGCTATACGACGAGTTGCGAGATTGCACAACGCATCCGCTCACCTCCGCCACAAGAGAGTCTATCCCGGTTATCGTCTATTGCCTCTGCCTCTTCCTGCTCGGCAACCAAGCATTTGACCATACCCGCCGTTTTGACTGTGGTGCTCAGCGCAACGTATCCAGCAGCGCTCTGCGCACCTGCAACCCACTCCGCTTACAGAAATGGCGCCTGTCGGACTTAACAAGTCTCTTGCGTGTTGCGAGGTCGATAGGTTAGTGCTGACCACTTACGGGAGATGTGTAGGGAATCCGAGTATAGGAAGCTCCGCAATGGGCCGCGAGAGGGTGTACTACTCATAACATTCGAGGTGGCTCCATGCACATTACTCATCCTGATGATAAGTAGAGCGGTCATTACTTATACATATGTGCCGTGTCAGTGTATAGAAATCCCTGCTCCTCAAACGATGTACCGTTTTCAAGTTGTCTATACCATCTATCTCTGTCACCTCATGCATGCCGTTGCCTCAGCCTTACCTCAAGCTGGTTCTCTCTGGTATTGAGAACTTGTCGCGACCTCATACGTTAAGGGTACTGGGCGGGAAGCTTGAGAGTGCTTATACCAAGCCGAGGAAATCGGTACAAGGCGACAGCCGCCTAAAAACAAGTAAGCTTGAGGTCGGGCCAGTCTGTCACGCTTAGTCACGGTGTTGCGTAAAAAATTCCCAACGGGCATGTAATGTAAGTAAATAATTCGGCTCCCTTGAGGGTGTCGGTAAATAATGTTAGTAACATTTGTTTACATTTGGGCGCTCCGACCTGCCCGGCCGGTAAGTAATGTAAGAAACGATGTTTGCCGTTATTAACAGTAAGCACTTATAAGCGCCAGTACTAGTGCTGTGGCCGCAGTGTCTCGTTAGTATCCTCATCATCTGCTTCGTCATCTGAGTAACGATCCCTCACTTTCCTTTGCGAAGAGAAGGATGTTAACTTGATCCCACCTTGCAGCTTTATAGCATGTCGGACACTCGCCATTTATTAACATTTGTTTACATGGGTCGGCCAAGGCTGTCGGTAAATAATGTAAATTATACTGCAACAGGGAGTGAGTTGCTCTCAAGCGCGCAATCATTTTGTGATCCGAACCTACTTTTGGTAACGATATCAAACTGGACCTCGGGGACTGCCAGCTCGCGATACTTACGGTCTTTCACTTCAGTCAGCTTCAGTCCCACTACTGTAGCAGCGGTTGCTCATCCTCATCTCACGAGCCCCTTCATTATCTACTCGGAGCTGGAGCTGTGATATAGACTTACACATAGTACATTCACACTGACCTGTTAGTAAATCTTTTCTACTAGAGCAGCCTGAGGAATTATACAAACAACCCGACTACTTAAACGCAAAGCAGATACGCTATGTTAATGGCTGCCGTAGGAGGGTCACCGGTGGCATCCAATGGTCACCGGTCACTGGTCACTGATGGATTTCCCGAGGCCTGGTGTCATGCATGGCGCGGCATCCTGCGGTCCTATCTATAGTATGGTTCGATTTGTGTTTTCCTTCTGTCTGGATGGATTTGTGAGTGAGAGCTACTCTGTGACTTCGTGTGTTTTATAAGCTGATTGTACTACAAACGATCTCTGCCTGCTGTTGGAGAGCGAACCCGGATCATCACATTGCTGCTTCCGCTTTTCTCTCCGACCGACTGGTGCCCCTGCCAGTGCTGCACGCGTACACCGGCAAACAATGTCAATCACTACGACGGCACTATAACGACTACCTATTTGATGCCGCTATCGCCAGACAGTGATCGAATGCTTGAGTGTCTTGTCGCCTAAGAGCGCGAAGTATCGTTACGAATGTTGAAGACGGCTCGGAAGACGAGATTGAATCTTTCACTGGCATATTGGAGTCTAATAAGTACGTACTCTGTCTACATGTTGCAATTGTGTCCCTACGTGCTAAACCTATATTAGGCTTGTCAAAGGGCATACCAATGACCCAATTGACCAGCACTTACTATCAGTGCATACAATGGCCGAATGCCATCCTCTGATGTGCCATTGGAGCCCAACAGCCTGGACTGCAGCAAGTAGCATTGCAACTGCGCGAGAGGCGCTGGACTCATTGTCTGCTCCTGGTAAGTCTCCAATATACCTAGTATCATTAGGTTGTACTATATCTAACAACTTCACAAGTTGAACGACCGAGCGTGGCGGCGAGGCAAGCTCAGCCTCGGTAATAGAAGGTTTATTCGGCGCTGATTCTTGGTTTGTAGCTTACTGCCACTGGCATGGGGTTGACGACGAATTTGGGTGCGTCGGAGGTGCGAGCGGAGACAGCGAGGGTGACCATAATGAGTCACATTGTACCTCTGCCAACACTGATACTACATTCTGCTTATACTATCCGCGATATCTTTACCTTTGCTCTTGGTTGTACTTCCTGAAGCATTACGGAGTCCGGACCTTACGACACACGAACAAGCTACTCGAGCAATGTGCCATCGCAATCCCGAGTCTCGATCAAGCTCAGAAAGACATGCGAGAAGACCTCAACATGCTTATTCATATCAGGTCAGAGGTAAGTTACCTATGTGGCCTACCTATGTCTGTTTGCATCGCTTCTTATGAAGGCAAACGGCGTCACCGTTGCCCCACACCTGTCCCAACTTCCCAAGACAAAACGGCAGATCCCCGTACTACACCCAGCCGGTCATTCGTCGCACAACCTACACCAATCAAATCAGCGTACATCATACACCTAAATCCGACTGACACAACTCAAATCCGACAAAAATAGAATCCCGATTCAAGGCGGAGATCTATGGTCGGTTTCGAGAAACGTTGTCAGAGAGCGGGTACAAGTGGCTATGATTGGTGCTTTAGGTGAGTGTAATACGCCGTTGAAGTTGTTTGCAATTAACTCACTCGTTTGTCGTCAGTTCGAGTTTTTATGCTGGGCTACCACTCGGGGAGAACACGTATCAACTTCAGAAACGCTGTCAGCGAGTGCGCGGGTGGACGAAGCAGTTAAACAAACTGTTTATGTGCGTTTGCTTTGCTTCTCACAAAGGTAATGGACGTACCCGTAATTGTAGTCCTGTCACTCATCCCCTCCCTCCCAACACACGCACACACGCACACTGGTCCATTCCTGACCAACCAGCCTGCCGTTCTCGTATAAAGTATACTACTAGAATCAGCGCACCTGTTACACCTGAAATCGATCGTCACACCTTGATCCTGACAAAGAAAAACTCCAACTTTTCGGTGATGGTCCATGGGGCATTTCAGGAAACAGAGGTGGAGAGTAGGCCCGAGTGCGAATGGCTAGAATGAATACTTGAGGTGAGTACAACACGTCTCTGAGCTCGTGTGACGATCGACTGACTCGTTCGTCGTCAGTTCGAGTTTTGTCATTGTGGCAACACTGGTGGGAAGATGTATCTGCGGGAGAGACGTAGTCAGCGAGTGCGCATGCGCATGATCAAGCTAATTAGCAACCTTACGTGCGTTTAGACCTCTTCGCACGAACCCACACAGTGTACCCGTCTTGCTCCACTCTACCCCCTTCCCGACACAAAACGGCGAATCGCCGCACGATGAGACGGCCAGGTATCAAAAGAATTGTAATAAACGAATTAGCACATTCACATGTCCATTTCCAAGTGACGCACCTCGACATCCGCAAGAAAAGAAAGATGAGGCCTTCGTAGGGCGTCGAGAGGCGGATTTTGGGATATTGCTCAAGGAGCTGCGAGACTTGGTGGGCATTAGTCCGGAGTTTGTATTAATGTTTGATGGTTTTAGACTGAAATTAAATGTCAATGAATTTGACGGAATTGCGTCTGCTGCCCATGTCTGATCTTCGTTTCGTGACCATGCCAGGACGTGGCTTGAGCTGACTGGCATGTTGCCATAGACGAGGTCAGTATCTTAGTGAGTACGCCTGCATAAATATTAGATTGCTTACCTTTGTTTTAACTTGTACGCTTCTCGCAGGGATCCTGGTATGTGAAATTCGAGTTCTTTGGGTCGGTACCGGGCCTCAGTGCACTATACGAGATTAGATGCAGCGCGGATATATTAATACATACCAGGTGGCGAGCTATAATGTAGCCTTTCACCCTCCCTGTTGCGAGGTTTTGCGGTCGTACCGACCCTCGTTAGGTGTCATTCGGAAGTCCATCTGATTCACAGTAAAGACTGCGGCTGAGTTACACAGCGTCGAATTCACAGTCTACTGCATAGCAAAGCTAGATAGAACAAGCGTAAGTTGAGGTAAGTGGTGAACGTCAGGAATCGACGTTATAATTGAGAGAAGGGGAACTATATGACACACACCTCGGGCAAAACGCAATCACAGGCGCGCGAATTTCCGTAATCCCTGAGTATTCCTAATTAGTCGCTTCCACACGGCTTTTCCGCCTAAGAAAAGCTTACCTTTGTAGCTATTTTGTGAGCATTAATCTGAAGTAGAAAAGTTCGATAAAGAGCTTAACGAACAACCATCGAAAAGTTGTCGATGAGGCATCCTTTTCGACACGCACAAAGGTAAACAAGCTATGAAAGAGCAATCGGAAGCCTTGAGGAGCGATCTGTTGCAGCCCGATCCGGAAAAGCGCCGCGAGGTTACCTTTGTGCGTGTCGAAAAGGATGCCTCATCGACAACTTTTCGAGCGTTGTTCATCTAGTACAAAGGGAACCTTTTCGAGGGGAGAAAAACACGCACATTTTGGCTTGAAAGGTAACATAATGTATCCATCATTGACTAATCAGCCACCATCAAAAAGGAATACTCAGTAATTATTATTCTGCGGAACGTCGAGCGGCAGTGATTGCGTTTTGCCCGAGGTGACAGTTACGTATGATCATCATCGCGCAGGAATGAACGTCGCATTCGGGGTTTGTACGCAGCAGTGTCGGAGGTCCTTGTTGATGCGACAACCATAATAGGAATCGGATCAAATGCCGACGCGCGTCTGAGAGCAACTCACTCCCTGTTGCAGTAAAATTACATTGAATTTTCCACCCAACACTAGTCACGCTGTTCGTGATCCTAACCCTAACCTTACGACGACGTCACGTACGGTTATCACTGGACGCACCTTGCTTTGAACCACCATCTACCCTCAAAATTGGCCCTGATTTATTCAACATCAAAGCTCTCGCTCTTCTCAGCTCCCCTGAATGATCATCTTACGTTCAACAACTTTCTCGAGTATTTCTACCAAATCAGTGAGTAGTACTCCGCTAGGACTGACCTTGCTCAGCCGCGTTGCTCACAAATACATCTCAATAGCTTAACTTAGTACACCGCTGACATTTTATGCCTTTGAGTCTGGGCGTATATGATTAGACTCGTTCGGAAGTATGTTTGTGTGACCGTCGACGCTACAATTGCGTACTCCGAACTTCAAGTCATCGACAAGATGGTTACGAACTCTGCGTGCACAATACGTTGGAAGAACTGTATGGCTTCACGAAAGTGGCGTAGGCGCGATCTCAAGAATGGAGATATAGGCTACCGTAGAATGGATAGTGAGTAGATCTTTGTACGCCTATGGCAACGCTCTATTCACCACTCTCCTTGTTATCAGACAAATGCTCTGCATTACAGCGCGAGGAGCGTAGTAGTCAACATCCCCATAGCGCACCGTAGTTACGGGCTAATGATACGCAGAGGTTTGTTCATGTTCACTCTAGCCATTGTCATACGCTATACGAGACTGTACAACGACAGCATACCATATGTGGCGTCTCTAAACACCGACGCGTATATAACAACTTCTGCTTCACCACCCCTTTCGCCCTATAATAACGCACCTCATCTCGAAACAGTTTTTCTCTATTAGAAGTCATCTATCGACTCCCTCCTCAATGTCGCTGGAACCGCATGCTTTACCCCTTCGACTCCAGGAGGACGACTCAGAGCACAATGTTGAATGCCACAACTGGCCAGATCTCCAACTTTCTTCCTTCTCCGACACGGCCAAAATCCCACCCAATCCTACCATGCTCGGCCACTATTACTCGCGAGCGATGCAGATTCATGCTCGTCGCTACGGCGGTGGTCACGCTCTCCTCACACCCTCCATATTTAGGATACCGCTTCCACCCATCAGACCGGACTATGCCATCATAGGCGACATTGGGCTGTTATGGAGGGGCACTTTCAAGCCTCTCTGGAGCCCATGGACACCCGGCGGAACCAACCGGATCCCTCAGCCCCGGCCTCCCCACTCCATACACGTCAGGACGTTTAACGATTACGATCCGAGGATCTACACTAAACGTATTGAGCCCAACGAGTACCCACAGGTATTGGAAGCAAGGCTTCCTGGCAGTAGCGAAAACGGCAAGGATCTATATGCCCGCCTAGAGGTCTCGAATGACAGCGAGTTGCAGATGGTGTTTTGCATCTCCGACCCTAGGTTCATGCTGGCTATGTGCAGCTCATACGACCACTTGCAAGAACTAGCGCCTCAACTAAGGGAAGACGATAGGTACAAAGACTTGACGGGACCCATGGAGTATGTTATGTGTACCGGCGGCATCTCAGCCTTGCGGTGGAAGACTCTGGTGAGCGACGAAATGCCGATCGGGGCGGAATACGACTCGACGAAGGCACCTGCGCAGAACGGGTTGGGCAGGCGGATTGAAAGTGTCGGGAAGGTCGATGAGCACACGGAGCGTGCATGGGTGTCCATAAGATTTAACAAGTGTTTATCTCGTAAAGTGTACAAGGCGCGCGGGAAGCTGGACGAGGTTTGTCTACCACTATGTTTGAGTACTTATATTGGTGCTGACAAGCTCGAGTAGAGCCAACGCTCGGTAGTTGATGATGTCCTGGAGTACATCCTCGACAACGTAAGCCCATTTTAATGGCAGCACATATGACATCCCTCGAGATCGTTACTCATGCTATTTTCCAATTAGTTTGTAAACATCGATATGGCCGCCTCCGGGCACAATGACATCGACCGCTTCATGGCAGAGGTGAAACACACACCTCCTCCTTTCCTGATCGACGAGGAACTGACTCGGGTTTGCTTGTATAGGCATCCCAAAATTCTGAATACCAAGGCCTCATAACCCCATCGACCACCTACACCGAATTTAGTGCCATGCTCGGCAAAATCATATTCCCTCCCATCACGGGTCTGACCTTGGATACCTCGCCACAGCGGTACAAATCCTCCACAACGCACGGCCTGTCAAGAAGCATACGAAGAAAGGTGGCGGACGTATTCGCGAAGAAGCAGAACTTGAATGTGGGGGTGTTGTGCTTCGTTTCTAATCACCCAGCGTAAACTGTGTGTTTGGAGGAACCGTAAGGATCAGGAATTCTGTCAGAATATTGCCGCCGTTGGCTTAGCTGGCGTAAGAAATTGCATCATTGCGAGCAGAAAGCAGTGACGCACTGGACGCAGATACTGTATATCGAAGCATGTATAGCTGCTAAGCGTTCGAAATGTTTTGAAAAACGGCATCAATCGAAACGAACCTGACCGCGGTGCCGTTCTTGGAGAGGACTCTGGTGTTCGTTACACGATTGAGTACTAGTAGCATGATGGATGACACAAGTAGGTGAACGTTGGGATATTCGTCATCCAATATACTTATTTTTGCTACATCATGATAGAGAACAAAGGAATGGATGGTACATTCGTCATGGTCATACATCGGTCGTTACAGGTCGTTAATCAAAACAGACTCGAGGGGAGGAAGCAGAAAAAAAGATCTGTATCATTGCGCGAAAGTCAAATCGTAGATGGTCACGATGAAGCTGGCGAATAGCCGGCTGGCACCTGCGACAGGTCACGTAGGTTATGGTGAGGACAACCCGTTGGAAGGTCGATAGGGTGGTGTATAGGAGCGGATGTCCTTTGACTCGTATAATAGTCCGCTGCAGGATGTTGCTCGAACGTATGACTATGGCTGTCCCGCCTCAGACTAGTTCGTTTGGATCGACGCAGTTGTTTGTCTCTCTGATGATTCATCGAAGCTGGCGAGGACTGGGCCACTGTTAGACGCGGCTGAGAGACACTTCCTGGTAACATATGAAGACTTGGCTCATTGAAGCCATTGCCTACCGATGCGAGAGGATGGCTGTGGAAGGATAGACCTGGAGGAGAAGATGAAGGGAGCGCTAGCGTCGTCGATGCCGGAGCGAGTGGGGGAGGAAGCACTATTTGATCTCGTCGAGGAATGTGACGTTTAGGTAGAGGTATTCCAGTGCGGGCACTAATCGAAACGGTGTCAGTGCCTTTACCCCGGTCTTCTCGGCGCGCTGCTTGCTTTCTGCGTATGTTTCCGTCAGATGATCGTAAGACGGAAATCTGTTCCTCTTCGTCGATACGTGCGCTCATAGGCAGAACGAAAGGTGCATCCGGAGCATGATACCTCACGGGCTTCCGTTTCACGGATCTATGCCCACTTGAATTGGGTAACATCTCTGGTCCAGAAGTCAACCGAACCTGGGTACGATGCGACTGGGATGACGTAGCGCCGGTCAACGCCTCAGTGGAATGCGATACATTGGAGCTGAGAGGAAATACTCGGCCTAGGACGCTGTCCGTAAGGTCAGATACCGATGGCAAAGAAGTATCAAGCTGCATGGGCGTAGCACCTGGCAGCTCGTCAGATTGTGGCCGCTTGTCCCTTCCTGGTAGATGAAATGCTGTCACAAGACGAGAAGGATGAGGTGGAGCTGAGGAGGAAGACGATGGCTGAGCAGCATTGGGGCTAGTGGACATTGACTTGCTTTCTCGATACTTCTTGATAGAGGAGGATGGAGGAGGGTCGTCATATGTCTGCGAGGACAAATCGACAGCGGCCAGGCGTCTTGGGAAGAGATCATGTGTGCGATTCTGGTGTGTCCTAGCAGTGGCGGCCTCCAAGTTCGAAAGACGATCGGTCTGTGAGAGGCGGACATAGGTGCTTCTCCACTGGGAACGCTCGGCGCGATGTCTGGCCCCCTCGTCATCCTCATGCAGTAGCGGTCCATCGAAGAGGGCACCGTCTTCATGTCCCATATCCAGTTGGTCTAACGCGAAGAATGTGAGGCCTTGCTAATGCCTATGTGTTGACGGAGGAGGCACTTACAACATCCAGGCTCATTTGACTCCCCCTTGACTGCCGCCTCATAGTCAAAATTCACAACACGGCTTTCCTTCGGCCATTGGAGTCCATAGTCGTATTCATCTCCGACGCCGAGCCATTGACGCTCTCTGTCGATCCGTACTGTCTGTTCAACTGCAACCTCGACGGCCAGAATATCTGTCGCTGCTTTGTCCTTGCGTTTCTTTTCATTCGAAGCAGCGATAAAGGTGCCCCCTTGAATTTCTATTCTCGACTTACCGAAAACGCCTTCGAGTACGGCTTGCCGCCGTGCCATGACATCGGTCTCACGGCCACGCATGCGATGCCACAGATAGATTGTGCCGCTCCTTAGTTCTCGATACGTCTCCATGAAGTTGAAAGCGTGGAATAGGGCTCTGAGACGTCTGGTTCGCTGAGAAGGCGTGACATATGGCTTGTAACTGAATGCTTTGATGTGGAGAATTGCGAATAGACTACGAAGGACAATTGGTTTTCAACGACTAGACAAAACTCGGAGCACGCACGTCATCTCGACAGTTTCTGCGATTGCGCCTATGCCGATATTGATGTTCTCTGCGGTCATGTACTGAGTCTGAGACGGCTTATCAGAAGGAAGTAGCCATGTCAGTAAAAGTGTGTCGCTCACATCTTTGATGAACCCAAATGTGGCGAGGAGCGAGAGGAAGGTCGCTTGCCAGAAAGTTAGGAATACTATGAAACCATTCGTCAGCGACAGGGAGAACTATATACTGTGGCGGATATTTTCACCAACGGCTTTGATAGCAAACATCTTCAAAAGAGGCTTCTGAGGGGCGAGGAAGCTCGATACGCAGACATAGAGCTGGATAAGACAGTACATGGATATTGATACAGATATCGAGACGATGACGCTGATCTAAACAACTAATTTCAGATCGACATCAATTAGAGGAAACAGCGCGGGACGCACATAGAGATGTCCCCACCCAGGGCTCCATGAGTCCTCGCAGTAGAGGCCAGCGTAGTCCAAGATCACTGCAGCCAATGTTGTCCTGGACGAACTTTAGCGTGACATTGTATAAAATATGAGACAGTTCATGACGTACGTTGGACGTATAACACAATATTGCAGCACACCCCATTTCATCATTTGCAAGAAGTATAAACCATCCTAACGATCCGGAGGGGTCAGCTCGCAATCAGCTTTACAAGTGAACTGCAATCATCGTACCTGCGGCCTTGCTTTGATTCTCCCGAGAGGAAACATCCATTTCCTCGGAGATTCACCGTTTGTGAATCTTAGCCGATCGTTGTAGTGGGACAGACCGTACTATGAGTGACAACCGATCAGACTTACTGCTTCCGCTAGAGCACTTACTTTGCAGGGATCGTAACCTTGCTCACCTTACGAAATATCTCTTTCTGCTCATCTGGGTCCGGCGAAAGGTAAAGTAGGAGCAAATAGAAGAATGAAGTCAAGACAATGGATTCGTAGCAATCTCGAACAAGGAGGAGGGGAGTAGAGTGATTCTGTGCGGAGTTCAGGCCACGTTCGCAAGTACTTGATATGACTCACCCAGAAGAGATAGGATGCTGTACTGATGACGGCGTATAGCGGCACCATAAGAAGTATGCGAATGATATCTGGTATACAATGCGTGAGCCGTAGTCAACTTGCATGAGACAGGTATGCACATACACCTTTGTTCGGATTTCTATGGTACGGAGAGATCAAAATAAGTAAAACGCTACGATTCAGAAGGTGCGCTCACATTCGTGTACCACTGGAGGTGCTTGTTCATAAGCCAAAACGAAATGACCGTTGCTGCAATCGTGAACACCCCGCTCACGAGCCATCCAATCTGAAGCAGCGAACTCAGCAAGTGCGAGATGATTACGGTCAGGTTACACACATGATGCACTATAAGTGACGTTCGCGAGTTAGTTGCAGTGATATTTGAGCTTAGATGACCACAGACTCTGGATGACGAGTTTCCCATGCTGAAACAGTGGTGGGCTGTTCTGAGAGGCCTTATCATTGTGGCACCGTCCATTCACTATATCCGCCATTTCATCGTCGAGCTACCAAAAGAAAAGAAAGATATAAATACAAGAAAGTAAGTAGAGGACGATCAAGATTCAAGACGAGTACGAGCTCACTCGTTACCACGCGGCCGGAATTGAATATTTAAGCTCCGATAGCAACTGTTGCCTGAAACGGGCAATTGCCTGTGGCCTCTTACTCCTCCTCTCCCAGGTGACAGTAGCTTCTAGTACGCCTACGCCCTCACCGTATACGGCAGGTCATGTGTGAAAGAATTAATTGAAAAAACTAGGTGAGGAACTTTGCGGTGTATCGTTGTTAATGATGCTTGTCAGAGCTGTCGCTGAAGTTACCTCTACTTACCTGTCCCCCACTTTATTCGCGCACTTAAAGCATGGACGTGGACTGTATACAACGACTTGACTACAGCCCCGCTACAACTGCAGTCATGTCCTTGAAACGAAAACTATCACTGGAGTTCACTACCGAACAGGCCCGCATTGTAAGTTTCCACACATTCATAGCCATCCGACGTACGTTACTGATATAACTTCTCAGGTTACAAAGCGACCAAACCTTCTTCCGTATCCCAACGAGGATACAGATGTTGTCATGTCTGAGCCGTTTCATGATGAGACGCAAGAAGCGCTCAATGCATCCGAGTCTGGGGATGCTTCTAAACCGCTCTCCGCAGGCAAACAACGTCTCACAAATATCACGATTCCGAGTACATACTCGGAATACTCGTCTGCTGAGAACTCGCCTACCAGCTCTCGTGCGTACCTTGAGTCTTCCAGCAATTTGACTAAGACTTATGGTGGTATCAGCATATTACCCAGACTACGTACTCTACCCGTCTATAGATACTGATTGTGCTGCTCTGAATAATACCTGTAATGGATAGTATGTTATTGGATTACTTAAAGGCTGCGTGCGGGTTCATCTCTGTTCTGATCAACTGGAAGAAAATAACCGATGACAGTCGCCGATGTAGTCAGCGCAAAAGATAGTTTCACGAACTATGCGGACGGGACAGAATTCACGTTTCATTTGGACAACATCTCTATAGCAAATGTCGGATGTAGGCACACAGATGTGAAAAAATGGACATTCAGGGAATTGAACCCTGGGCCTCACGCAGAAATCACGTGATGCGAAGCGTGCGCTCTACCAACTGAGCTAAATGCCCGTTGTCAAAGAAATATGTAGATGGTATTAGATAGGCTCGCTACCAGATGTTGAATTTATCACGCATTGTAAGTTTTCGAGCCATGACACCAATACTGTGACTTACTTGACGTTACCTCCCAACCACTACAGCTACTTACTATAACTTGCTAGAAATATCAAGTTCACCTTCATCTGTCCCTATGAAGAGACTTCATCACTATCGTTCCGGCTCTCCAAGGGGTTGTCCACGTGTGACGTGAGTCGGGATAAGTTGCCTCGTAACAAGTCTCCAGTACGTCAGTCACTAGTGCAACATGTCTCGTACGCGGGATTACAGGTTAGGTTTCCGATGAGGAAGCTCTCCAAGGTAAACAGTCATCGATAAATGATCGCGGAGTCTAATGCTGAATGCTAAGCTATACACACTGCGAAACAAATTCATAGTAAGTCGGAGATCTTCTCCCATCAGTAGCGTTTCTCAAAGGCGTGCTCTCTGAGCCTTATAGGAGCTTTGCTCCGGGGCGTAAGTGCTCAGAACCTCTGAGTAGAATGAACACGTGTCTTTCCAATCACCCAATATTCCAGGGTGCGGTAGCACTAAGCTCAGTATGGATGAGGTGCGTGGGACGGTTCTATTCAACAATCTTTGCTTACAATCATCCACCAGATCCTACCGTGTGCACGATCACAGCCAGCCCTCCCTCGCTCTAATTCGCGCATACCAGCTGTGAATGTCGCTATAGTCCCATAAGACAAACGAGGCATCTGCCGACTGCTGTTTGCTGATGCAACGCCTAGTGAACTTATCGTTCTGTGGTAGCTACAGGTTTTGGATGGCGTGAGCATACTGGACATGTCCAGAATCGACGGGATCTCCCGTCACATATGCACATCACCAAGACATGTGTTCTATATGGGACGGTTTGGTAGCCATCGGCTCGATAGGTGATTGGTTTACAGTTGTAGATGGACTGAGTCGATGCGACTGAACTATTCTGCTTCGCAGGAACCCGCACAAGAACAAGGAAGCTTGCAAAGAATCTCTTCGGACCTTAGACTCTACTGCGCTCTGATGCCGCAAAGTCCATATGGTCATAGGGTAGATCGCTCTATCGGGAGTATTCAGGACGTCTACCGTGATTCTTGATTAACTGACACACACTCTTAGGCTTCTTATCCATGTTTCCAACCTCGTGTACGGGCGTAATAAAATTCGCCTGATTTGCGCACCCTGTACGGCCTTCTCATTCTCTCTCTCTCCGTCAGCTGAGACGTCGTCCGTTCTTACCACTATCATGTTTAGTCGTAAATCGCATCCTCAACCTGTCGCTGGATTTGGAAACATATCCGGTGGCAAAGTCGTCGCAGTACCGAGCAAAGGGGAAAAGATCATTGTGGCCAAGGCGGTTATGAGGGCTGTCCTCCAGGCCGTGGTCGAGGTGTCTGATGTCTTTCCCCCTCTGAAAGGTGTTGTTGTAGGTATGAATATCATCGTTGAATATTCCGAAGTGCGTATTTACTTTATCTAATGTATTATAGAGCCTGAGGAGGGGTCTATCATAGAAAACAGTTATCAATCAAACCGACTTGGAGAATCTGATGAGTCGGATTACGAAGATTAAGGAGAATTTTTGCTGTACCTATGGAGAGCGACTTAAACAGTGCCATCCATCTCGATACCCTCACAAAGTGAGTACTAAGTATTCCGACGTATTTTGCGAGACATCCGCCAATGTATCCGTAATCAGAGATTTGGACTCGATGTCAGCCTCCCTAAAGCCCTTAGGCGTTCAGACTCGGTTCAAGAGGATTTTTATGGCCTCGCATAACGCCACCGTCATTCAAGAATACATTTCCAAAGTCGAAAGAAGTCTGGGAGACTATCAGGTAGTTGTGAATATCCCTGTTAACTACGGAAATTTGACACGTTTACTTCATAGCTTTCTCTTCTTCAAAGCCTTTATAAAGAGCAAATTGTACGTGTAACATATGGTTATGCTAGAATTAGTATTGACCTCATCTGTGCGTTGTTACAGAGTCACGGCGAGCGCACCATTCTGGACGGTATGCTCCGAGCTAAAGATGCAGGACTTGGTGCAGGTCACGGCCGTCCCGGCTGCCTTGCAGGTACTCGTGTCGAGGTACTTCAAGCTCTCCGAAGATGGGCGTTGGATTCCGAAGCGAGGCAAGTGTACTGGATGAATGGCCACGCGGGGAGTGGGAAATCGACTATTGCCCAAAGCTTTGCAGAGTGGCTCTCGTCGCAGCAGAGACTTGGTGCGAGTTTCTTTTGCTCACGCGACTCACAGGAAAGGAGCAACTTCAAGATGATCTTCCCCCACAGTTGCGTATCAGCTAGCGAAGGCAGGTCAACCCGCGTCGCCGAGGTACCGG
Source organism: Irpex lacteus (assembly GCA_001986395.2). NCBI lineage: Eukaryota > Fungi > Basidiomycota > Agaricomycetes > Polyporales > Irpicaceae > Irpex > Irpex lacteus. Next base: position 76,403 of record MQVO02000068.1, read on the forward strand.
AAAGCCCTTATCCGCGCACTTAGAAGAAATCCAGACGTTGCATCGCTCACACTCCAGAATCAGCTAGACGAGCTAATCGTAAATCCGGTAACGGAGTCGAAAATGTCATGCATAATCCTGATAGATGCCTTAGATGAATGCAGAGACGACAGCTCCACCTCCATTATTCTCTCCTTCCTTGCCGACACTGTCGCACAGATCCCTTCCCTCAAATTCTTCATCACTAGTCGACCGGAGACACATATCCAGTCAGGATTTCGTCTTGGACAGCTACGGCCCATTACCGACGTTATGATACTTCATGAAGTTGGTGCCAGCTCTGTGGACCAGGACATCAGGCTATTCCTGAGTCAGAGGCTTACAGCAATCGCTCGCCAGCGAGCTGATGTCGATATTCCAAAGGATTGGCCAAACAAACGGGACGTTGATGCTCTCACCACAAAAGCAGCCGGTCTGTTCATCTTCGCGTCCACCGCGGTCAAGTTCATTCACGCCAAGCGTCATGATCCTGTGAGCCGGCTACGTCTGCTCTTAGGGCGTACCACGGTATACGAAGGATCTTCCGGGCTTGACTCGCTTTATCTTCGCGTACTCAACGACGCCTTCTCAGAAACTGATGCGGAATTCTTATCTACTTTCCGCTCAGTACTGGGCCTGCTAGTCATCTCACTGGATGTACTCTGTCCTTCTACCCTAGCAGGAGTTCTAGGCATCCCGCTTTCTGACGTGAAAACGTCTCTACGATTTCTGAACTCTGTCCTGCTTGTTCCCGAAAGTCCTAATGGACATGTCCGCTTCCTCCATAAATCCTTCCCAGACTTCCTCATCGACTCTCGCCGCTGCACGGATGTGCGCTTCTTCATCGACCCAGACGAGCACCATCTCAACATTACCCGGCGTTGCTTTGAGGTGATGAAAGCGCAGCTGAAGAAAAATATATGCAGAATCCCGCGGTATGCAACAAATGATTATCTCACAGCTGCACAAATAGATAGCTATATAACCGAAGCGAACAAGTACTGTTGTCAGTACTGGGCTGATCATTTACTTGCCGACCGCGCCCGAGACGCTCATTTTGCTATCACCGAACCTCTGCTCGAATCGTTCATATCGACTCAACAGCTGTTGTGGTTCGAGGTCCTTGGGTTCATTCGCTGTCTCAGGAAGGCAGTGGAATCGCTTGACCATGTTCACGGATGGCTTTATCACGGTCAGACCCAACTTCAAGAGCGTGTAACTGTTACTCACTTTTGGATTCCTAGCGTGACAGCCAGTTGAGCTCACCTACGGCTCTGGTCCAATCCGTCAAAGATGGCCAGCGCTTCATCCTATTCGCATTCGACGGCGTTCAGCAATCTGTAGCGCACCTCTATCACTCTGCTCTCCCCTTTCTCCACGGAGTGCACTGCTCAGACTTGTCTCCACAATATTGGCTTATCCAGGGAGGCAAAGGTCATCATAGGTGCCGATAGGTCATGGTCCAGTAACTTCAGAACCATACAAATGCCGGATTGGGTACGTACCGTCGAGTATTCCCATGATGCAAACCGTACTTGCTGCAGGTGGAAATAGTTTTAGCCACCTCTTCCAGTCTGGAACTGGGGAGCAGCTCGCTGAATTCGACTGCACGGATGGGCAGTGGATACAGTCACTTTCCTTCTCACTCGATGATCGAATTCTTGCAACTGCCCCTGACAATCGCGTCAAACTCTGGGACATCCACACTGGTACCC